>CAVNYN010202465.1:0-63663 GCA_963692815.1 Nyctanthes arbor-tristis
TATTGGATCCAAGTGTCTAAAATCTTTCCCTTTAACTCTTAGTAACCCCTTTATCTATTAAACTCGATGATTAAGTCCTAATATTTCCGATTATAATAGTGAAACACCATATCATTACCTTAAGAATCTTTTTCGTCTCAAAATTTACTACCCGATTAAACTTAATCGTTCATATAACAAATTTCTATAACCGATGAAGAAATTGACATATATTCAAGTAATCGTCAACTAAACCAAAAATATCTTCAAATTCATATAAAATGTCTCGAGTAGACATTCCATTATGAGACTATTCATCGATTAATTATAATTGAATATCAAAACCAATTATTAATCCGAAGATATCACTATTTCAAATAGAGGAATTTCACGGGATGTTACAGAAAACCTCTTCTTCAAGGAAAGAAACATATTTTCTAAGAGTTGAAACCCATGTTTCTTCAAAGAAATAAGTTGTTTTTCTATGTGTATCACTTTTGATACCCCTTCTTAAAAAGCTCCGATTTGCATAGACTTCCCAGAATTCAAGACACCCAAGACATGTTTATCAACTTCTTCAGCCCCAATTTGCAAGTAGATTCAAATCTAAACTTGAAAATGACATAAAATCCAAAACCAGCAAAATCGAACAACCAAATCATTCCAAAACTTACTTGAAACCGATAAACTACATAAATATCTAATCACAATCTCCCAGGATGCATATACCATCCATAGCTGCTTGCATGCAACTCACATTGTTTATGGCATACACAATTATCATTGACTATAACTGAATTATTAATGTGATTCATTTGAGATGATTACATAATAAAGATGCCTTGAAATGCATTACCATGCCTCATTTATGAAATTGTAAAACCCATAATCACAACTTTAGAATTAACTCATTAACCTTATTAGTGGAAACCGGGAAATGACTTTACTCTTGTTCATATCAATTGGAACTTGAGAACTGGATGGTAGAATACACCAATCAATAGAATTTAAAAAAAAAATCAGCTCAAGAAACATGGAGAGCCAACAAACTGAAAATTGAGATTATAAGTCAAGCTATCTCAATTATCTGAGCACACTATTTTGTTGGAAATTGGTACGCAAAGTCGGTGTTGACCACTTTGACAATTGTTTAAGCGGATATTATTAATTGGTTATTGGATTTTAGATTCCAATTTTATTTCATATTTTAATTAATTTTTCTAAAACAATTTTGGGTGAATGAGAAATTAATGTCACATGTATCGCTTAAACTCGTAAAACGTTGGAATTAAATATTAGAATATTCTAGAATATTTTTTAGACGAATAGTCTGAGTGAATGCTTGTGACTTTTAGACATGATTATTTCCTAACCAGTGTGTCTTTTCTATAAGGCATTATTCCAAATGTTGTAACCTTTATAAGAGTCATGTCTTTTAAAGACGTATCTTTCTATAATGTATTATTCCAACAGTTGTGACCTTTATTAGAGTCATGTCTCTTGAAAATGTGTCTTTCCAACATCTATAGATAGGTACCCTAGGATTCGATTTCCTGACGTCAAAATGAACTCTGAATATTGATTATTCTCTCTTCTCTTTATCTATTGAAAAGAATAATCAGATATTAGTTCGATTGTTAAAGTTGATATAAAGTGCAATATCGAGTTTGGAAGAAGCGTTGTATCTTGGGAGATAGACGTCCATAATTCCGTGTGCATTTTTGGTTAACGGGGGCGAAATCTGTCTTAAGAAGATTTGCTTCGGCATACCTCGCTTCATCTCCTAAATTCTGTTTTATGTCGTATTTTTTGTTGATTGGTTCTTTTGATTTCGTAAGTTATATTTTATTCGCATATGTACGCAATGTCAAGGTACATTGTCTAAGAATATAATCTACACGTTATCCATGTATTATTTTCTCCAAAATATTTTTTTAGCAACGAAAACCGTTACCATCAAATATGAAAAACAAATAGAATACAATATTTATAAGGATTATGGCAGCATATTCATAGCATCAAATGCCAGCCAAGGAGGAAAAACTCCCAAAGGCCATAACAGCTCAAAAGTATTCCCCTCACACCAAGAGAGAACATATAATTCACGTATCCGTAATTCAAAAGAGTCATAAACTTTTGATGGACAAAGTTATAGCCGGGAGTGTAGACCAAATTAACATGGCTTCAATGTTCTAGTGTAACTTCAACTTAAAATTAGAGTCTATCGAAACTTCAAGTATTGGTTAGCATATTCTTAATCACTTCAATATTATAGTGGAACTTCGACTTAAATTAGAGTCTCTGCACCACAAACATAAATCAGAGTCTGAGCATATTCCAATGGAACTTCAACTTCACATATGATAGAGATGCATCATCAAGAGTCAATCCATAGCCCTCAAAAATATAATACCATCTCATTCTGTAAAAATATCGCAGTGGTGTAAGAGACAATGACAGCATCAACATACTAAGAAACCAAAAAAAAAGACAATTGAAAATCATTTATTAAAAGAAAAAAAGAAACGATAAAAATAAAATAGATTCATAACCGTTGCTAAAGTGGAACGGACATAGATAGTTGGAGGTGCTCCAGAGACAGTGTTGTAAGAGACAATGACATCATCAACATACTAAGAAACCAAAAAAAGACAATTGAAAATCATTTATTAAAAGAAAAAAAATAGATTCATATCCGTTGCTAAGGTGGAACGAACATAGACTATTGGAGATGTTCCGGAGGCAGCATATTCCAATGGAACATCAACTTCACATATGATAGAGATGCATCATCAAGAATCAATCTATAACCCTCAAAATATAATATCATCTCATTCTGTAAAAATATCTCAGTGGTGTAAGAGACAATGACAACATCAACATACCAAGAAATCAGAAAAAGACAATTGAAAATCATTTATTAAAAGAAAAAAAAAGAAATGATAAAAAGAAAATAGATTCATATCTATTGCTAAGGTGGAGTGGACATAGACGGCTGGAGGTGTTCTGGATGCAGCATATTCCAATGGAACTTCAACTTCACATATAATAGAGATGCATCATCAAGAATCAATCCATAACCCTCAAAAATATAATATCATCTCATTCTGTAAAAATATCTCAGTGGTGTAAGAGACAATGACAGCATCAACATACCAAGAAATCAGAAAAAGATAATTGAAAAATCATTTATTAAAAAAAAGAAACAATAAAAAGAAAAGAGATTCATATCCATTGCTAATGTGGAATGGACACAAATGGCAGGAGGTGTTCCAAAAGCAGCGAACGTGGAATGTCACTGGCGCTGCCGTAAAGTGCCATTGCTAACCCATTGCAGGAGGTGCTCTGCTGCCACCGGGATTCTGGTTCTTTCTTTGTGTGTGCGTTAATTTAAAGACTACTATTTTAGGGAATGTAGAATGGCTTTTGAAATCGAGCTCATTAGAAAAAATTGAACGACTTTTGGAAGGTGAATGGTGTAAATGAGACGGATTGTTCAGGTTGCAAAGATTTAGGTCCACAACATCGTGAAGGAGACAGATTGATGTTGAAGGAGATAGATTGTTAAGTGATAAGATGATTCATATTTGAGAATTATCCTACAGATTTGAATTTCCCAAATCTGATTGAAGATAAGATGGAATGAATCGAAGTGAAAAGGGGACTTGATAATGGCTGAAATTGGGAATTCTAATGTGTAGGCGGCTGTATTTAGAGAGGAATGAGAGAATTTTAACAAAATAAAAAGAATAAAATAACGGTGAGATTATACCGCAAGAGTGTGGTGGCTATAGACACTACAGAAAAGGGTGGGAAAATCACGGTGTCTATAGGCATCGCAGCTCTTGATTTAGATATTAATGGATTAACAAAAACTTAAATTGTAAAAATAAAAAAAAAATTATTGATATTTTAGATGATGATCTTGTTCTAAAAGTGTTATTTTTCCGACAATAATACGATAAAAATAATTAATTTTTTGATATTATCATCATAACACATGTTATACAAAACTTTTATAGTTAAATTGTGCCTCAACTCGACTGATGTCCTACCGTTGATTAGAAATTTGGGTGAGAGAAATAGTTGGAATTGGTATAGGAAGAAGGAATTGTGGCATGCATATGCATATCTTTTTAATCTTTTTGTCTTACTTTCGAAAATTTGGGTTAAATTGGTAAAAGTAAATGTGGTTTAAAAAAAAAAAGGTAATTTGATGGGTGTAGTTAGTAAAAGTGGTAGTATAAATATAATGGTTAATTTACACTTAATGTCCCCAACCTTTCAAGAAGTTAGAGATTACATTCTCAATCTTTAATTTTACTTCTGTGGAATCCCAACCTTTCCAGAAATCCTCATCCAAATCTCCAATGATTGAAACCGTCCAAAGGATACGTTACTTTACATCCTGATATCCAATTCTTATAATTGAGTGAGGGTAATTTTGGTAATACACATTCCCTCAAAAAATTATATATATATATATATATATTATATATCATTTTATTATATATAAATATAATCGCTCGGATAGTGTTGCGAGGAACAGTAACTTTTTTTTTTTTTTTTTTGGGCCAGAAGCTTCTACTGTTGCCAGAAAGTTCTAGTTTGCTTTTTTTTGTTGGTTTAATTCTCCCAAAGCCTCTTAATCGCACATCACCCCCAACACACGCCCAAAATACGTCCTTCTGTCTTGCCAGAGAAAAAGCTCCCATCGGTGTTCTGTCAATCCCAGACGGTAAGCTTTCTTGCTACACATCGCCCTCTCCAGTTCTATTTCTCTTTCTCTTTCTTTCTCCCTATGCATCATCGTTAGATGTTTGTTATATAATTTGTAGGGAAACTTTAGGGTTAATATTTATCTAGTTGCAGTAAGAATTTGATCAGTGAATTACTCAATATTTTGGTCAGCCTTTCAAACAAAAAGTCCAGTAAAGTGTGTCACTGTTGGCAATGGTGTGGTTGACATGACTTTTCTTTTGATTTCATCTTGATTTCTTAATTCTTGTAATGGATTTCTGGTCTCTGTTTCGTGATATTAGAAAGTTGGTGTAGTTGGGAATTATTGAACCTAACTGCTACATTATGATCCGTGGCCCTTTTTCCAAGTATGTGTTGGAGATTGTTTTATCTTTTGGGTTCGAGATGGATTTTTCTTTCATTGATGGTTTAAACAAATTTTCTGACACTTGGAATTCTTCCAAAGAGTACTGCAAAGGAAAAAAAATTGAAAATAGCCGAAAGAATTTTTGCATGTTTTATTTGGTTTAGAAGATTTCAAGAACTTTTATTCAAATTACATTTGGTTTTATGTGGAACTATGCTATCTGTTTTCTTGTCTTACAATATAAAATGGCAACTAGGAACAAAAATATGTTTAATACTTCTCTCAACCTGTAAATGAAAAAAGGAAGAAAAAACTCATTTGGAACTTACTTACTTTCCACTCTTTAGAGCATCCACATAGGTAGTGCTAAAATTAATTATCCACGTAGGTAAAAAGTAAAATTTTTAGTGATTGTTAAAAGACATTTAAACAAGTTAAATTTAACTATTAATTTGTGCCACACCAGTGATTCTAATTAAGAGTATTAAATTTAATAATCAATTTAATAATCAAATTGTGAGCCAATTTCCATTTAATTAAAATAAAAAAAAGAAGAAATAATACTACATAAAGTATTAAATTTATTGTTAACTTTAACAATAAAACTAACAACTTGTTAAATTAAATACTTTTAACAACTACTGGTTGTTTTTTGAGTTGTTAACTAATAATTTCACTAATAACATATTTTAACACTATCAATGTAGATGCTCTAACTTGATGCTTTTGTTAAGAATATATTTGTTTTAACTTATATACTCTCTTACTTTTTGCATCCAGAGTGTCTTCTTCTTCTTTCATTTTTCCTCCCTCTCCATTTTTTAAATAATCATATATTCCTGTAAAAATCGTTGCCTGCTAGAGGGAAAGGAAATTTTGCAAGGGAAAATCTATGGCTCACCATTCTAAGGATTTGGACCTACATCTTAACAGTAAGGATAACTCTTCTCTAGTAAGGATAACTCTTCTCTCTATTTAATTTCTACATAGATATACGACATACCCTCCCCCCTTCCCTTAGAAAGTGAATTTTATGTTTTTAGACCATTTACAGGCGCTTCATTTCATTTTCAAAACTCAATCTCACTTCTTCTACTCAAAGGTCCACTTTATCAATTTATGTGTTTTCTATAGTCATATTTGCACATGTCTTTGTAAGCATTTGATGTAAATAGCCTCATATTAAAAGGCAAAATGCCAATAAACATGTGAATTTGTCATTGCTATTTGAGCTTTTTTGTTCTAAGTGTCTAATCGTCTTGTGAAGGATTTCAACATGCTATTATTCTTGCTCACAGGTGAATTTTCTCTCACTTCTTGTGTTTTCCTTTTGCTCATGAGATTCCAGCTTTTTTGTTCTAAGTGTTAAAGCGTCCTGATTGATTGTTTCAATAGGTGGTTCAATAAACATATTTCATAGGTAATGTTTACATCGAAGTGTATGAACTTTTGTTACCCTACATTATAAATTACTAGATCCTTACTAACTATTCAACGTTTTTGTTTCATCTAAATCTTCAAGCATAAAAATCTTACTAATCCAATTCATTATTATTTCTCCATTGATAGAGCAACTATAATTGAGATCCAAGTACCCCATTATTAGTCAAATCATTTCCTTCAGCAGAAGAGCCTTTGCCGCCAGCCAGAATATACTACTTGAGATGTATAGGATTTCTTAAATAATACTCCTTTGAGACTTTAGTGCATCAATATTCCAAAAATATGTACATCTCTACATTTGGATTTTTTTATTGGTAAATTCTTTTCAATTTCTATATAGTATACCAAAGTTCATGCACATATTAACTACAAATAAAACATAATACGTGCATTGCACGTTCCTAACTAGTATACATATAAACAAGAACCTTCTTTCTGCCAACTTCCAAATGCTTTTCCTTCCTCAACACCTACGTTGACGCCATTCAAGAATTCCCTCACAGCAATTCTCGCCCCTTAATAAATCCCCATCTACAAACCCCACAAAAATGAATTCCACGCAAATACTCAGATCCCAAATATTTGTTCAACAAACATATAAATATACAAATGCAACGAATAGATCTGAATCTTATATATCCAATAAATTATATCAAACAGAAAAATGAGAAGCGCCTAGAATATTATTCCAGGAATCAAATGGTCAAGATTGCAACTAGCAAATGGAATTTTCCTTCTTTTTTTTTTTAATCTATTTTGCAATTTTGAAGAAAGAAGGGTCCGATCTGGTCGGAGAAAAGTTGGGGAAAGAGAGAGATCTTCTATGTGATGTTTTTCTTGTAATTTTTGTTTGAGCAAATCTCTCACGCACTCACCATTTCAATTGCAAAAATGTTCTGTTTACGTTTTTCAACTGTTAACTGTAGAGAATCTTGTTCACTCTGATTGGACAAAGAAAATTTTAACATTGAAAAAATGCAGGATGTATGGTTTTTTATTCCTCATATGACTTTGCGGAAAGTGAAGTGGTTTTTTTGAGAAAAATGTGTACTACAAAAATTACTCTTACTCAATTATAGGAATTAGACGTTAGGATGTAATGTGAAATAATAGCTCCTTTGGACGGTTTTTGTTATTGGGGACTTGGATGGAGATTTCTAAAAAGGTTAGGGATCTACATAAGTATAATTAAAGGTTAAGGATGTAATCTCTAACTTCTTGAAAAGTTGAGAATATTAGGTGTAAATTACCCAAATATAATTGCCCCTTGTTGTGTTCTAAAATTCACAATAATTAATTGAATTGAAGTTTTCGATCTATCTCAAACAAAAATATAATAATACTCTAAATTGTAGAATATGGGTGAACAAATCCACCGCCTATCCAAATCGAACGCAACCACCAAATTGGTGTTGCTTTAAAATGTGAGATGGATTAATTTAAAAAAAAAAAATATTCTCATGTGTGCTTTAAATTGTTTGGTTTATTTATGCTTAACACGAGAATACTGTATTTTCAACTCTCAACTTGTCAAAAATAAAAATAAAATAATTAAGTTTTTTTTAAAATCTTTTTTAAGGGTATTAGATTAGATTTTATTATTCTAATATATATTTCCTTGAATTTCAACTCTTAATTTATCAAAAATAAAAAGAAAGTAAATAAGTCTATTTTTAAATCTTTTTTAAGGGTGTTAGATTGGATTTTGTTATTCTAATATAGATTTCCTTGAATTAGAAATCCTTAAAAACATTACTAAGTATTATTGCGTGTTGAGCTATTATTAGTCCAATTATTTGGCAATTCCAACTAAATGATGAAGGATGGCTATATCTATATCACATTTTTTACTAAGCACACCATAATTTTAACTTTTATTCTTATTTACTAAAAAGTCAAAGACTAAATGTCCTTAATATTCTTTACTATTTCGACAGCACTAAGAACACTAATTTATTTCTTTACTATACGACAATTGAAAACTAAAAAAAAGAAAAAAAAAAAAAAAACAACGGTTTTATTTTTGAAAAATGTATGCACTGTACGAGAAACATACAAACACTGCTAAGATTGAATCGAAACTATTATCAATGTTCATATGCACACGATCATCGGATGGGCCAAAATTACCTTTGTATTTTAATTAAAATTTTCGATATTTCATAGTTTAAGTTTCATTGATTCGAATTTTCTTAATATTCATGGAATTGGCATATTCATATTCAAGCGCTTTGATTTTTTCTTTGTCGTCTTCTTCATTTTTTCTCTCCTCTCCAAGTCAATTTCATCCCAAACTAAACTTTTTTCAAACATATTTTTCGCTTGTTTCAAATTCGCGAAACAGTGAACAACCTCTTTCGAATTCATTTTTTATAAATATTCTTCTTCTTTATTTATTTATTTATTTATTTATTTATTTATTTATTTATTTTACGTAACACTTAAGAACAAATGAAACCTATTAAATTTCAAGGATCTTCATGTTGTATGTGTGGGATCTCGGAGAGAGAAAAAAATAGGAAATTGTAGAACATGGAGGGTGTGATGTAGATTTTCCCCATTTTTTTTGGTTTGTGATTTATTTTACTTTTAAAATTAGGTTAGATTCGTAAACTAAATGTGGCTTATATATAAACAATGCACTTTGAGGATGGTGTATTTATCCTATGGTGTGATTAATAAAAATGTTAGTGCGGATATAACTACCCAGTTATGAATTATTGAATTTAATTCCATCTAGTTCAAAGGAGCGAGTATAGATTGATTTTTGGTTTTTGAGATCAAATTTTCACGAGACCAGAACTAACGCACAAAAATGCGCTAATTCTAACGAAGTTTTTTTTCTTAATTGACGAGATACTGCAACACTAAACTTAAAAGCTTGTTTGGGTAGATTTGTATAAAGAAAATGTAAATTTATACTCCTCCAATCCTACGGAGATAGGACAATAAATACTTTTACACAAATTAATAAATGCTGAGTAATGTAGTTGGAACATTTAATTTTACAGTTATTTTAGCCATTTTGCTTAATTAATGATTTAGAATTAATTTCCATGATTTTCTCTCGTCTCACCACCACACATTCAATTTAACCACTCTGGTTACATCAATTCAACTTCTTACTGCTATAGCCATTACTTAAACTATAACCTTCTTATAAATTTTTTTAGACTCTGCTAATTATTTGTTTTCAACATCTTAAATGATATCTACATGAATTATCGTGAATTAATTGTCTTTATCTCAAAAGTTAATAAACCCTAAAATTTGTGGTTGAATGAAACTTGCAAACTTCAAAAAAAAAAAAAAAAAAAGGGTACGAAAAATAATAAATAAATAAACAAAAGAAAGAAGGGAATAAGTCGCCATGAATGTAGATATTCCAAATTAAAGAAATCAAATCAAGAGGAAAATAAGAAATTACTATATATTTGTCACTCAGTTTGCCGGAAAAGAGAGTCAGGAAGTCGACGAATTACAAAAATGAAACTAGAAAAAGGAAAATACGAAAGGAATGAAAAGAAGAGGTGGCCAGGTCCACGGAGTGCGTCTAAAATGATGGGTGTATTTGTGGTGAAGGGAAGGGGGGGGGAATTGTTAAAAATAAAGGTTACTAATGTAAATTAAATTAATGATGTTTAAGTAAATTAAAATGATATGGTGAGAATATGATTACCCTAAATCTTTTGCTTTATGCAAAGCTCCCCAAGAACAATCTCTAAGATGGCCCAACCATCTTTGTTCACTTTAATTCAGTGGATCATAACCACAAGCGTATATGTGCTAAAATAAATCTGTGATGTGTCTGTCTTTAAGTGAAATAAAAACAAGTTCATGTAAGCCAATCGTTTTAACTTATCATATGATGTCATGTCATGTGAATTCGTGCTTTTGTTGTAGATTTTCAAAAATTATGCTCCTATATACCCAAGTGAATCACAACAAAGAGAGCAAAATCATAATGGGCTATCACATTAACAAGCATAGAGTAGAGACATCAAAATCGTAAAGCGATATAACGAGCAAGTGTAATCAGCATAAATAATTTTTACAACCATGTTCCTCTATACCTAACGAATCACTTTCCACCTTATTCCATATACTCCTTTCGAAGCTTCTTCTCAATAATCAACTCATTTTTCTTTCATCACGTGTTAGTTTTGAAGATAAAACTTCTCCAACGCCGCTATAAGCAAAATTACGGAATCTGGAAAAGCTTTTTCAATTTGACCAACAGATTCCATTCATCAGTAGATAAATCGTCCTGTAGAATTCCATGAGTTAAGAGTTAGTAAAAATACTATCCTCTCAAAAGCTCAAAATAGATACTTAGGTGGCCCAAAAATGGCATATTCCCAGAATCTCACATATTGAAAAAAATAAATAAAAAAAATAAAGTGTCAAACTTTTTTCATACCTTATAATGAGTTTTGAGTACATTGATTGATGTCCTTGAGATTCGATACAAGCTCATCTTCAACCTCAAAATGCCTGCCAAACAGCTTCTGTCGCTCCTCCAAATTACTGCCAACTATCTGAGGATGCACAAAAAATATGGGGTAGAATCAAGAAAGTATTGATATGTTTACAGCTGAAAGTGGATGCCTATATGCTCAAGAATCTGAAGTGAAATTAAGCATAAAACTTGAGGCGAAGGACCAGAAGGCTGGAACAGATTTGAAAATTGGTTTCCAGAAACTGAGCAACTAATTTTGTTCAATTGTTTTCAGGGGCATTTTGGTCTTGCAAAACTGAGCAAGTTATGAATTCTCGTATTCACATTTTTAAATGCACGCATTGTGGGCGTCTAATTCTCGAGCAAAGGCCTCAAAACGATGAACATAGAATACATTTTGCTGTCATTATGCTCATCTCCTCAACAGCCCCTACCTCTACGCTAATTTATACTTCTTTTCCAACTTGTACTGTCTCCCTGTGTCACCTTCTGTATATATTTGAAAAGTCCCTACAAAATTCTTCTTCTCTGTCGCTTATACAGAATGCCAATGTGTCAAGCATAAGAGAACGTTGTCATACCTTAAAGGCAACCCTTTGTCCTCTCGTGGCATAGTCCACGGCCTGTGGTTGTTTTCAACAGAAGCTATCCGACCAATATCAGCAGAATCCTTTTGGGGAACACAAATTGGAGTTCCAACCTGTTTTAAGTTTTAAAGTAGAACGGTGAGACAATCACACGACAAAGACCCATGGAGAAGAAAAGTGAATAACCCTTTAAAAGAGAGTGAGCATAGAACGATTGCACACGGTCAGTCAATGAGAGGGAAGAAAAACAATGCATAGGAAACAGAAAGAAGAAGATGAATAAGCATTCAAATAGCAACTAAATGCAAAGTATATATAATGAATCACTTAAGCTAGGAGTACTTCTCTTCTCGTTTTCAAATACCTACAAACGGAGTGTACAGTTTATAAGAAGGAAGATCTATTCGATCATATCTAAATGCAACTGGATATAAGCTCGCAAATTAGATGACCGGTTTATAGGCCCAACAAGCACCAGCTTAGGGCCCCAAAAAAAATTGATGGCCCATTCTTTGAAAAAAGCAAACCCATTAAGTTAGCTCAGTTCATGTGAAATAAACTTTCGGCTTTTAAATCCAAACTTAATAATTAGCTCCAATAAACAAAAACCAATGCAATTACTAGAATCCAAAGCAAATTTCAGGCCCAAAAATCAAATTACACACAAAATCCCAAATATAAAATGAATGCTTTCTCAAATAATTAGTGTTTTGTTTTTTAGATCCATTTTTAGCTTAGGAAAAAAAAATAAATGAAAAAAATAAAATAAACCATTCGCTATAGTGTATAGGTGTCCAATTTTTAGGGTCTGCTTCGGGCCTGTTGAGCACAGGTCCGGCCTTGCCGGTTCAAAACACTTACCAAAGAAGCAACTAAAATGAAAAGGAATTCCTATTTTCATATGTGAAAGAAGGCAAACATCAAAGCATCCCCATTTACTAGAAAAAAGGAAGCGTAAAATTTAAACACCTGACACGATCACAGTAATTCGTACACATGTCAGCTACAAAATACAAAGAAAGGATGTACTTTGTTATTAATATTGCACTTGTATTCACTTAATTAGCGAAATAAGCTTCTCCAAGGATAACTGAAACGCAGAGTTAGAGAACTACATGTAATTCCCATATATGTTTTTAGGAACATGAAGAAAAAATACCTTGACAATTCCTCGAAGAACATCTACTCCCAAAACAATGGGATCTCTCTTGTTAAAGACGCAATTGGGAATAACCTTGAGAACACAGGGAAATACTGCATCTTTAGCGGTTTCCCGTTTCTTTTCCACCTTAAGATTTTGAACATACGCCTTAAACTGATTAAACAAATGACATATGATATCAGCACTGAATATTTTGACACCTAGTTCATCTGCAAGTTTCTGAGCCTCTGTTGCGATTCTAACATCAAAAGCCAAAATTGTTGCAAACTCTTTCTTCTTCTCTAGCATGATGCTTACCTTAATGACATCATTCCTATGTACAGGGCCTATGCCTATACTACTAACCGTTATCCTTAGTTCTGGGGTCTTCAAGAGCTCCAGCAAAGCCTCTAGAGAACCAATGGTAGATGCTTGAACATAAACTCCTTCACCACTTCTATCAATCTGGCTCATTACCGACCTCTTATCTTCCATCACTGCTTCCTTGATCTCTTCCAAATCGTCTTGAGGGCCCACAACATGCAGTGTAGTGCCAGCAATGGCATCATCAAGGTCCTTCAAGAAAACAATGGTAATAGGTTAACTTTTGACTGATATAATAACTTGCAAAGTGTTCTCAGCAAATGTACAAAGGAAATAACAATGGATCAATGGGTTGCCCTTGAACATCCAGTGCCAAATGTCACAGATCAAGTATATTACCTTATAACACATAATAATAATTAGCTGTAATAATGGAAAGAGTCAACGATATTTCTAAATTCGTATTTGTTCCCAGAATGTAGAAAAATAATTGACTATTAAGTTCCACATGCTTCACCTAGTAGCCACGTTTATGGTGGCTTCTAGAGAGGAAATTGGCTTGACTATTAAAGTTACATACTCACTATTTACTTCAACAAATCTTTGTAAATCAAGTAAACTTATCTCTCAGAAGTGAGGACGGACAAGGTTGACTTGTGTACAGTTTTTATAACTAACTGGTTTCCTTAAAGCCATTGTGATACAGGAATTAGAAAATACAAATCATATCTTTTCTCCTTTCACAGAACATTTCACAGTTCGAAGTTCCGTTGTGACTCCATCCATATAGCATCTCATGCTTCTTTGATATATCTATGTTAAACCTGAATGCTTATCTGCAACAATCAGATTTCACTAGTGCCACTTGTGGATACTACAGTTTCTATAGATATCTCGTTACAATGATGGACTAGAACGGTAACATCTGAGATAACTAAACTTCTTTCAGTTTAAATTAATAACAATAATAATAATAATAAATAATAATTAATCAAAAAAAAAAAAAGAACCAAAAACCAACAACAAATATAATAATAGTAATAATACTAATAAAAAATTTACCTGACCGGAAATGTTGACACACTGGGCAGCCTTGATTTCTTTGTGTGGCAAGTAATCTCCCTAAAATTAGAAGACAAATGGAGCATCATTCTGTAGAAACTTAGAGCTTGTTCTCTACCACTTTATGAAAAACTAAAAATTTATTAAATCAATATCAACCACACATTTTCAACACACGAAAAAAAATTAGATATCACATTTCTCAATAATCTTTCTTTACATTTCATTCATACACTCTCCTATCTCCTTTACATAAATCTCTAGAGAACAAGCTCTTAATCAGTAAATCAATGCACATCCTAGTGCTAGAAAGAGAAAAATGAAAGGATAAAGACCAGCAATTTTTAAGAATCTGAAAGGCTACAGTTAGTTACTCTTAAGGGTGGTTTTGGTTAGATTGTGAATAAGTGGGAACTCACTCACTGTAAATGGTAAAAGGAAGTTCATTTTTCATTAATTAGACATTAAGGAAATTTGAGAAACATGTCTAAATATATGGACACTTCTAATTAATGAATCTAGCAATCTCTATATCTAATAGGTGAATCCATATATAGAAGAGCATAAAACATTCATAAGATCACTTAGCACCACATGGATGAGTAAAATTCTGACCTCAAAGAAATATACACTGCAGTTTTTGCATCTGTCGTTCTACTTTAGACACAGAGGTGCCTACTGCACAAGGACTGTAAACTTACAAGATACTATCCACCTACCTCACCGGACATTGAGAGTTTATATGAAATTCATTTGTTAGAAAAGAAAATAAGAAAACATTGATACAGAAGTGTGCATCACTGAGATTGATGGTTAGGGATCCAGCTCATTTGGCATCACCCGTTCCTCTGCTTGGGGGGTGGGGATGGGGTCTTTCAACCATGACAATGGTATTTCAAAGTGCAGCTTGACGCTCTCCAGTAGCTAAGTATATTGAAAGGCTGTCAAATCTAAGTTAACTCTCAAAATGCGACCACTAAAATGTGGATTAGTGCATAAACCACATGTACTTAACCACATTAAAAATTTATATTACAAGTAGAGAAAATAAGTGAAGTGACTATTTGAGTTGGTCAACAATGGCCAAAGCAATCCTTACCTTGACACCGAGCCCCTTCATTGGCTGGGAAGTTAATAAATATCGAATTCTTGTAACAATTGGTCCCTAAGGAGTAAATTTTAGTGTAAGATTTTTATAATAGCGTCGCACTAGTTTAGACATGTTAAGCATCTGATACTTACCTTCATCCCACAAACAACTATTCGATCTCCTGCATGAAGCACCCCGTTGACTAACACCACATTGATGGTTGTTCCATGACCTTCAGTAACCTTAACCTCCAAAACAGTACACCGCCATAGAATTAGAACCACTGTCAGTATTTAGGCACACTTCTGGATGGGGAAAAAGTGAAAGGAAGACAAACCTGCACTTGTTTACTATATGTAAGTTTCTCAACCATAGTTTTTTGAGCCCATTGAACTAGCAGTCAGGGATGCCTTCACCACTGGTACGGATGCAAAACGCAGAGCCAGGATGCTTAGATATGGACTATGGTTATTGTATATTAAGCTACCATAAATTCGTAACTAGCATAAGGCGCTGAAGAAGTGTTAACAAAATTTTAATTTACAAATTAAACCTAATTGCACTTGTTGGAACAATACTGAATGTCTCCCCCATTTCTTTGTTTCTATAGTACAACTCAGTGTTTAACCCTTGCTCCTTGAACTGTGTTACAACCTGCAACATTCAAAAAGTGTCAAACTAACGGAGTCCAAACAAATGGCAAAAAGTATACCAGATGAAAAGACATAGACATGCCCAAAATGACACCCCTCACTTTCCAAGAAGGAAAAGAAGGCAATATACAACTAACAAACAATCATTTTTGATACTAGCTTCATGCACTCCGCCATAGGCCCATACTAAAATGAGAAGTAATATGACCTGAGTAAGCCTCATATTGAATTCAATTTGTACATCTCTAGCATGTTGTCTCATTGCCCTAACAATTGGCACATTTTGACAAGCTTCCCAGCCATACAGAAGATTCAGTGACTCAATGGTCTGTGGTTGCAATCCATGCATATGTCGACAACCAGAATTGCAATATCACATAAACCTTAACCCCGTGATCGCAGATTTGTAAAAGACTTATGTCCTGGAGTATCAATCACTAATAGCCCTGGAACATTCAAGTTCACATCAGCTCTCCGTTCCCTGGTTCTCTCTCGAATACTCTGAGCAGGAATATAGGTGGCACCAATTTGCTGCGTAATCCCACCAGCCTCACCTTCCTGGATATTAGTACGTCATATACAATCAAGCAGCTTTGTTTTGCCAGCATCCACATGCCCCATTATGCAACATATTGGAGACCGAAGACTTTCGTCACTCGTGCTTGAAACATCTAACAGAGGTGGTTCCTTAACTACTTCTCTTTTGTTCTTGTCTCTAATATCAGGGCGCAAACCAGCATCATCACTTACAGGTGGTGCACTTTTTATCTCTTTCTCAATCAAAGGTTCAGGCTCAGAGTCTATCTCTCCATCAGAAAATGCATTTTTAACTGGCAAATTAACATCAGAATTATCCCAACTCTCAACATCCCATTCGTCATTGTTGTCTTCGTCAATCTCATCCTCTACAAGAGCAGTAACTTCGTCATTTTCATCTCTGGTTGCTGATTCAAATTCCTTAATCTTCTTAAACTCATCTTCCTCAAACTCCTCATCTAAAAGTTTCACTTTACCTACATCCGACTCCTGGAATTCTTTTGTCTCTGAACGTTCCACACCATCTCCAGAGGCTGCTTCTTTTGCAGGTACTTGTTGCTTAGACTTTTCCCTTCAATACAATGGCCGTTTAACTGCAGCTTCAGCAGCGTCACTTGTGTGTAACTGCAAGCCTGCATTACGAAGAATCTGCTCCCTCACGGCCTTCCGCCTACGAGCTTCTTCTTTTTGCTTCCCGGTTAGAAATTCGCCCTCCTGTTTTTTCTTCAAAAGCTTCTCCTTTTTCCTTTCTTTTTTCAAGTGCATTTCCTCTTCAGCTAGCCTTTCCTCCCCTTCTTCTTTCTTCAGTCTCTCCTCTTCTTCTCTCTTCTTCCTCTCTTCAGCTTTCTTCAACTTTGCAAGTCTCTCATGTATCTTCCTTACATGCTTCTGAACTTTATTATCCGGTGTCTTACCCTTCGTTTCATCTTGCTCTTCTTCTACTGCAGGCGCAGCTGTAGCTGCCTTTTTCTCCTTTTCTTTTTCCTTCTTCTTTTTCTTCTTCTTCTTCGCAGTAGACTCCATGGTCTCTTCCTTTTAACCAACCCCACCTTCTCCTGCCAGGTTTTGAACTTTCTCTTGCAGAAGCGGGAGCCCAACTGAAGCTGCAGACAGAGTTGTAGAAGGTGTAGATGATGCTGGAGGCCCTTCTCCAACCTCTGCCAGAAACTTGTCAAGGTCTTCCTCTTCTGTAGCAGTTCTCACACCCTTTTTTTCTTCTTCGAAGTTTCTGCAACAACTTCAACTGTATGCTTCTTATTTTCTGAGCCTTTAGCTTCTCTTTTACCAGCGATACTGGTCACACAGTTCTGAACAGGTTGTAGGGCTTCAGACTTGTCTTCTACTAACTCATCGTCTTTTGCCTTATCAACATCACCATATACCAAATTGCCAGCAGGTTTTGAAACAGAAATATCGTCTGTTTGTAAATTTTAACAGCTATTTAAATCTTATTCACCAAGCAAGTGAATCAACCAGGATCAACAAGAAATCAAGGACTAAAGATCAAGTAAAAAAAGCTATAACAGTTGAATCTTATAGAACTGGCGGAAAAAAATAAAAAATAAAATAAAATAAAATCCTATCCTATCCTACTTCTATTCTACATATATAAAAGAGTGAACTACATATATAAAAGAGTGAAGAGTGGGGCCGACGGTCGACCATGATTATACATAGTTCTGAGTTTTGACGTATGGGCAAATTAAGTTCTTTAATTTTTCATGGATAACAAATACATGAACGCATGTAGATAGTCAATAGGTGAAATAGATCAATCTCTATTTGGGCATGCACATGAAATTTTTGTTGTATAAAAATAGAAAAATTGATAGAAGTTATAAATTTTTGGGTGAAAAAATATCCATTACGATTTTTGAGATTTTGATTAGTGTGCTTGATGAACAAGTGATGATCTTTTCCAACAGTATATAATTTTTATTTGTTTCTTTTAGCAGCATTACGATAATAACATATAAGCTCCACTTAATTGTTGAGATAGTTACAAGCGTGCCGTTGCTAGATCGAATTAAAAAAAAATTCTTAGAATTCCAAAGTTTAGTGATTAGTATTTAATATCAGAACATTAAGGATTAGAAGTGTCAAAATCTATAACCTTAAGACCAAATTGTAAATCTCAAATTCTTTAAAACCCCATTATGCAATTTTATAACTTGCCACCAAAGTCCCGGACACAAAACTCGAAACCTAAGTTCACGTCCTGAGCGAGGCATAAATTTTCTACGAAAAGTTAAGCTTTTTTTAAAGGAGTCCCAGATTCTGATTTGACATGCCAACCGGACAACGGGCTTCACGCCACATGTGCAGAGCAGAACATTTTTTTACCCCCAACACTAGAAAGAATCAAATATGTACCATACTCCCCATCCCAACCCCACATTTCACAACACCCCCTTCTTAATTCAACGAAATCGTTCTCCATCAGAGTTCCCCCCGCCCCCCAATCATCGACCCCTCTCACTGTCACCGCCCGACCGCCGGCGACGTAGCTCAGCCGACGGAGAAGAAAAAAATCCAGGTTAAATTTTGGACTACTAGAGAAAAATGTGCACAGTTTATTGACCTTAAATATGAAAGAATAGAAGTATAGAACCCTAAACTCCTGAACTCGCACTGGCCAAAGGCTTCAAAAACTCTGCTCTTATCACTCAAGGATTCTCTCAATGCACAAACCAATGACTCCCACATATTTTTGTTGATTGATTCCCCAACAAACACCATTCTTTTCCCTCTTAGTATGTTCAACATTTTGATAGCATCAAACCTTCATATATTCCAATAGATCAACCTGTTGTATGCTCGTTCAGAATCAGTGCCACGTCTTCTTCCAGCACAGCTAAGGGCTGAAATTAGATTCACTATCTTGAGGGATCAGCTCCTCTCACATAGCGGCTGAGAAGATAGCTAGTGAAAGTCAATTATTCAGACAAGTCAGTCAAAGTCATCGTACTTATATTGTACTAGAATGGATGTACTTTCACTTCCTGACTTAGAATGTTCTATTTGTACTTGTAACGTACTTGGTGCCAGGAGTCCTGAAAGTTGTACAGTGCCAGTTCACCCCCTTTCACCGAGAACTATAAATATAGAAGAGGGAGGCTCATCCAAAGGATCGATACTTTTTTTAGAACAATCTCTCTCTAAAAATCCAAAATATATCCAATCTGGGCTCGGGTCTCAAACAAGACTTGAAGTTCAGAACTTAATTTTATATTCATCCCAGTAAGCCTGACACGTGGGCATACATTTTGTTGACTAGGACTCAAACAACATGTTTCTTAGTCCAACTACGAGCCAAGACTTGCCAAGAGCTTTTCATTGAATCTGGCAACAACTCCAAGGCATCTGACCGAGCACCTTTGTAACTTATCATATCCCCCAAAGCCTTGGGGATGAACCCTTTCTTCGGCCTGTGCTCCTCTGCCCTATCATCGTTCCTTCCTAGATAATGATTTTCTTCATTGGGAATATGGACAGGCTCAACGGGGGCGGGACGAGGGATCGTCTCAATAAGCCTTGGAGAAACATCAGCTAAAACCCGCTTTCCGGCCCGGATATCCTCTCGAGCAGAAGGCGGCCACTTCTCAAGCCCGGGACGAGGTGATGATCCGGACCCGCCAAGCAAGGATTTCCCCGCTCTCGTGGGACGTGAGCTCTGACCCTTAGATGCTTGCTTTTTCCTATTGAGAAAAGCCTCTCTATCGCCTGCCATTACTTTGCCTCTACAAGGATGACCTGAATATGACAAAAAAAAAAGAGGCATCAAACATGTAATCAACACAAAAAAAGAGAGGGGCCGATTAGAGAACTCACGAAATCTGGGAGAAAGTGATGGTGGAATAAGATAATAAAGTGAGTCAGACATTAATCCAGAACTCTTCAAGTTGGCCGGTGTCAACAAATTCTTGAAATTTCTTTTCGAAGATGGCAAATCATACAAAGCCTTGTATTTCGATCGGAAGAGCGTCGTGAAGCTGGGGAGGATTGGGATTCTTTACAAAAGAATGTGGGTCAAAAAAGTTAGGATAAACAATGCAAAAAAAAAAGGAAAGAAACTCACGGTGATCATAAAATTCAAGTGAAATGGTAGAATCCTTAGTGCCGAGTCTAGGACTATTCAACCAATCACCTGTAACATAAAACCAGCCATCTATCCAGTCATTGTTATGCTCACGGAGGCCAAGTATAACATTCCCTCCAAGTTCCGTCTGGGACATAAGATGAAGCCATCTAGACCCAGTCTTTGCTCAGACCAGAAGTGATAGAAATGATCAAAGGTTCTCGGATCAATGATGCCATATCCTTCTAAATTCTAAAGTATAATGAATGCTAGAAAGGTCCTCCAATCATTAGGTGCAATCTGAGATGGGGCCAATCCCCAGTGGCGGAGATAACCAGTAACTAATCTAGGAAGCGAAAGTTGCACCCCTGATTCAATCATCCTAACAGTCAATGCCACACTATCATTGGAGGGCTTGTCAGCCCTCTCATGCTCAGCGGGAAGAAAAAGTGTTATGGTCGGGGGAATATGATAATCGGCTCGTAGCCTCTCCAAATCTGAAAACTTGAGTAACGAAGGACGATGCTGACACCCCCACTTTGAAGTATAATTCTCGACTAGAAGAGGCCTATTCACTGAACAACTAGGATTTCTTTTGTAAAGTATCCTAACTCTGATCCAAGAAGGACCTTCAGAACATCTCGGACCTTCAGAACCAATGTTCGTAGAAATAAGTTGATTGGCACCCTTCTCTCCACCGCCAAGACTAACACCTTCAACATTCCTTTCACCCTTACCCTCACACAAGTCCTCACCGATGACTTCTCTTCCATCACTAAAACCAGATTCAGTAGAACTCACGATGTGACTTGTTTCATCTCCCTTAGACTGAGCTCCAACATTCTCAGCACCGCTCTCACCGGCACTCATTTTGACTAAATTCAAGAGACTAGCCAAAAAATTATTACCTTGAAAATCAAAACTGGCAAGTCCTAGCACGATTGTCCACTAACACTGCAAATTCAGCAACCAAGAGCTAACAGCCTAGAACCAGCTCTTGAACTCAGCGGTATAAGAGAGCAGCTCAAATGTGGAACCTGAAATCAACAGATGAAAAATTATTAACCCGGATGCTCTTCGAGCCTTTGTTCGATGACGAAAAAAGATGTGAAGAACTCCTGTCAGCACTTCTAAAGAACGATAAAAAAAATGAGTTTGGAAACATGGCAATGCAAAAATGAAATGTGTCTAGTGAATGTGTTGACTAAGCAGCCTGAGAAATCAAAATCCCAACATTTAGAAATTAACGAAAAAGCCTAGCACTTCTGGTGATTAAAACTTTGCAAAAAGTTGGTGGAATGCAAAAAGTTGGTGGAAAGCTACCCACCTAACTACAAGTCCTTAATTTCAATTAGTAGAAGCCACTAAAGTGTTTAACTGAATAGGAGAATTAAGAATTTTAAACCAAAGAATAGAGGCCAGAACTTCTGAAAGGAAAAGAAGACATTTATGGAATTGAGCAGTATAAAAATCAAGTCCATTCTCAGAGCTCCAGTGAGAACTTCAGAACTTCTGAGAATAAGTGACAAAATTAAGCAGTTCCAAGAAGATGACTTATAAAAAACCAGCCAGTTGAGCAACAAAAAGAGTATAGAAGACCTGAATCTTGAAGTCTTTACTTTATGTCGGCCGTCGAAAATTCAGCACCGCTGGGAAAACACCAAAGTCACGGCTGAAATGATAAAAAGAATTTTGAATCGAAAGGAATTCGGCACCTAGCTAATGCTCACAGTCAATGACGAAACGAAAATAAATGGTTCTGAGTCTGAGAATTCAAATTCTAAAAGGAAGTGTGCGGCCTCTGAAAATCCAAATTCTTAAGGAAATTTAGCACCTGGGTAAGTAGGCATTCAAACTTCGAAGGATTTTAGTTCAAATGGTCAAATGTGTCTGAATTCATATTTTTAAATAATTAACTTTCACATGGGGTAGCAAGTTTGGCATTCAAAATTTTCAAAATGTTTTGGTTTCATTTTCAAAATGATTGTTTCATGTAGGTCAGTGTGTGAATTCAAGTTTTTGGAAAAGAAATGAGAATTCAGCACTACTGGGACAAAATGGAAGAATTTAGGCTTTTTTCTTCAAATCAAAAATCTCAGCACCACTGGCTAGCGCGTCTGGCCGAAATGAGATTGCTAAGACGGAAGTGGAATTCCAAAATCAGCAACACTCAAGATTATGGCCAAAAATAGATATTTCTTGAATGAAAGTTGAGTTTTGAAATCAGCACCTGGTCGATGTTCAGTCACAACGGAAATGATGAAATGAAGAGGAAATTAGTGGTTCTGGGTCAATGTCTGAATACAAATTTTAGAAAAGAAAATTAGTGGTTCTGGGTCAATGTTTGAATATAAATTTTAGAAAAGGAAATCGGAGTCCAGCACCACTGGGAAGACAGAAGACTCACCGGAACTCAGCCCTTCTGGTCAATGCTCAGCCCAAGGTCATGGGTGGAAGAAAATCCGAATTCCAAAGAAGAAATTTCAGCACTACTGGTTAGCGTTCAAATCATGGCTGAAATGAATTTGAATTATTTGTTGAATTCAAATTAACAATTAAAAAAAAGGGAATCCAGTCGGTGGTAGAAGCAAGAATTCAAAGCCTTGTACAACTAAAGTTAACTATTGGGTCCTAGTGTTGATTAAAAAGGCTAATGAATTGAGGACAAATTTTAGCACCTCCGGGAAAGAAAGTCAATGTTAAAATTTGAATTGAGGTAAAGGGGGATCCAGTCGGTGGCAGAAGCAAGAATTCAAAGCCTTGTACAACTAAAGTCAACTATTCAGTCCTAGTGTTGATTAAAAAGGCTAATGAATTGAGGACAAATTTTAGCACCTCTGGCAAAGAAAGTCAATGTTAAAATTTGAATTGAGGCTTGGAGCCAAGACTTCTCAAATTCGCGGTGAAAAGGGGTCTAAAATTCAAGATTACAAATGGGTTGTCTACTGCTCGGGAACTTAAAGAATCAAGCAAGTTGAGGTATCGTCTCACGACTCTTACGTCACTCCTAAATTTCAGAAAAGTGGTGCTCAGTATTTTTAGGTCCTCAATGAGAAGTCTTGAAGCTAAAAAAAAAAAAAAACATATGAATATAAGTTGGCTCAAAAAGTTAGAAAAAACACATCAACTAAGGCATATCGAGTAATGATTTTAATTGAAGTCGATAGCTCATATATCTAAGTCTTTACCTTCATAAAATCTAACGCAAAGTGAAGAAAGCACCCGCCTTAGAGAAGTAAAAACCAGGTTCAGTTTGAGTTGTGGTGTGAGGTTAGAAAAGTTGGAGATTTTGTAGAGTCTTGGGAATCAAGCCAAGTCGAAAATGAGAATTCATTAGAGCTAGAGAATCTTTATATAGAAGAAGGCGGACTACAAGACAATCTGTAAAATTTCGTACTGACGAATCAAATGACAGGTGATATGTGGCATATGACAATTCAACACCGACACGCTTTTAATAGATAAAAGTACCTGAGTTCGCTACATGCAAACTCAAGTACTTGGGGGCAATTGTTGTATGCTCGTTCAGAATCAGTGCCACGTCTTCTTCTAGCACAGCTAAGGGCTGAAATTAGATTCACCATCTTGAGGGATCAGCTCCTCTCACATAGCGGCTGAGAAGATAGCTGGTGAAAGTCAATTGTTCAGACAAGTCAGTCAAAGTCATTGTACTTATATTGTACTAGAATGGATGCACTTTCACTTCTGACTTAGAATGTTCTATTTGTACTTGTGACGTACTTGGTGGCAGGAGCCCTGAAAGTTGTATAGTGTCAGCTCACCCCCTCTCACCAAGAACTATAAATATAGAAAGAGGAGGCTCATCCAAAGGATCGATACTTTTTTTAGAACAATCTCTCTCTAAAAATCCAAAATATGTCCAATCTGGGCTTGGGTCTCAAACAAAACCTGAAGTTCAGAACTTAATTTTATATTCATCCTAGTAGGCTTGACACACGGGTCTACATTTTGTTGATTAGTACTCAAACATAATTTGACGTCAACACAACCAATTGTTGAATTAAACCAAGGTAAATGACAGAATCAAGTAAAATATCATATTGGAGAAAGACAAATTTTATAGAGGACCTTAATATTTCGCAATCATGGGGTTCCCATTTGAGCTTTAGGCAGTCTGCATCGGAACAGCCTTTCTTGAAACAATTGAAAGCATCGTCCACAAAAGGACAAGACCCTGGCTCGTAAAGTGGTTCAGAATTTTCATCCTTCACCCAGTGGCCATTGAATATATCACAAGAAGCGATTGTGTCAATGGAATAACCATAAGATGCAGAATTTCTTGTTTCAACAGGAGAAAGTGCAGCAGAACCACTACTTTTTCTTGGAATTTCAGAATCAAAAGGGGCCCTAGAATTTCTTGGATCCTGATGACTTGTTCCAGTAGAAAAAACACTAGCAGAATCAGTAATTAAAGGGCCATTCTCAGAATTTCTTGAAATCTGGTGGATTGTTCCAACCGGAGAAACTGCTGCAGCATCTGTAGAACTTCTGGAAAATTAAAGGGCTTTGAACGCGAGGGTCGGGGACCCATTTTCCGTTCCAAGAGACAGAGGCTGGTGGGCTTATCCGTCAGCTCAGATGCGTCGCCGGCCGTCGGGCATTGACGGCGAGAGGGATCGATGGTTTTTGTGAGATCGGGGTGGGTTGTGAAATGTGGGGTGGGGTTAAGGGGTATGCTACAGATGTGTGATTTTTTTTTGGTGGGGCTCGGTTAAAAGTTGGGAAAGTGGCATTGCACATACATGTAGCGTGGGTTCTCTGTCCAGTTGGCATGGCGAATCAGAATATGGTTGCTCTTAAGAAAAGCTTAGCTTAGCCTAGAAAAATTGAGGCAAGTAACTAAACAGTAATTTTGTAGATAAACCCTTAAAACCCCTAAAACCCCAAATAGTTTCATGCCAGAGAGATCCAAACCCGTTTTTCTCTTTTCTAATTTGCTAAATTTATTTTGAAAATATCATGTTCCCAAATTCCAATATACTCAATCTAATAGCACCAAATTATCAGGAATTATAAAGAAAAAAAAAAACTAGAAGTTTCATATTTCTTTTGTCGCAACAGACACAGAAAGTCATTAGAACGTAAATCTTATTACATAAACCATAATTTCACTTTAAGAATATCAAAATTAGAACTTGAATATACCTGAATCCATTGAACAATTTAGTTTTGAGCTCGGAAGAGCTTTGATAAGATTTGCTTCCTCACTTGTGCCCGCTTACGCTTTTTAGAATCTTTTGCTCTGTAAACTATTATAATGATTTCCGGCACTAAGATCATACTATACTATAAAATAAAAATCTGAGAAAATTAGATAAGATGAAAGAATTAGATGAGAAGGTAGAAGACTCTTCAATCAGGAAGAAAGGAGAGGGACGAATAAATGTTTAACCTAGTTTATGAATATGGGAGAAAACCTCGTTGAGATAAATGAATATTTTTGCTTTTTTTTTCTGGAATAAAGAGATAAATAAATAAATATTTAACCTACATGTGTGAAATCCTTGAGGTAAAAGTAATTAATTAATTTCTTTTAAACAAAACGCTTTCTATTTTTCCGTTCTTGGGGAAAAACTTTTCTTGATTCTTCATTCCATTTTGTATTACTAAAAAATAAAACTAATGTAAATGTAAATTGCTTGTGCTCAAGATTATCATGGACGGAACGAGATGTGCTATAATGTTTGTATTATATTATTATTATTATAAAATAAGGGAAAATATATCGACACTATACTTTTTTACAATTACACCACATTTTTATTACATTGGATGTCTTTAATCTTTATAACTTGTAAAGTTTGTATCCCAAAAAATTTTATTGCATTTTTTCTGAACTATTTAATTAAATTTTATATTTTGTTTCTTAATAATGATTATTGTTCAAAAAATTTCAATCATATGTCTTAGAATCATAGGAAAATATATATTTTACTTTTATTAATTTTTCTTTTTTGACTTATTTAAAAGATTTAAGTGGTTATTATACCAAAATTTTTAGAAGAACATCATTGGTAGATATAAGATGTGATAATCAATCAAAATTAAGAATAAAAATATGGCAAAAAAAGTTAATGCTTTAATCTCAAAATATGAAAAAATGAAGGATATTAAACATAATTAGAGTATGGTGTATTTAGTAAAACATATTATGTCAATAAA
The DNA here is from genome assembly GCA_963692815.1 of Nyctanthes arbor-tristis. Classification (NCBI taxonomy): domain Eukaryota; kingdom Viridiplantae; phylum Streptophyta; class Magnoliopsida; order Lamiales; family Oleaceae; genus Nyctanthes; species Nyctanthes arbor-tristis. The sequence goes on from CAVNYN010202465.1 coordinate 26,644, forward strand.
CCACCCATAAAATAATGAAAGTCAAACGTCCTTTAAAATTGTTACACAAAAAAAATTATAATAATACTCCTAATTATTATTATAATTATAAATAATAATAATTTGTTCTTGTTTTCTGCCATGTATGGAGCAGAGGTGAAGGGACAGCCTTCCATGGCAGATCCGGCAGGGCGATAGCAAGGGACGGCGCAGGGAGAGTCAAAGAATTATTTGGATCCAATCTGGTCGGCTTATCCTATATCGAAGAGGCTAACTATATCGTCCTATTGATTTGCTCGAAATTTGCTATAGCACTTATGCAGTTGCTCATTGATTTCGATTGTGGCTTTCTCGACTTTATTCCCGATGAGGGTAATAAAGTCGCCCACAAAATCGAATACTTTGTTTTCTCATCTTTGGTCCATAGTGGATGGAGCGTATACTTTTGTATACTGATGTATAATGAAATTTAATTTCTTTGCTTTCAAAAAGAAAAAAAAAAACCTATAACGAAAGTCAAACGTCCCTTACAATTGTTACACAAAAAAATTATAATAAGACTACTAATTATTATTATTAAAAATAATAACAGTTATTTGTTATAATTATATATTATTACTTGCTATTAATTAATTCAATTCAATAATAATAATACTCCCTCCGTCCCACAAAGATATTCTCCGTTTTCTTTTATTTTCGTCTCAAATTATATTCTCATTTTCTTAATTAAAATTTTAGTTTTCTAATATACCCTTATTTATAGTGTATGGAATAGAAATCAACAATAAAGAAGAAATAAAGTGAAATATTAAGTAAACTAAAGGATATATTAAGAAATATATTCTTAAATTATGCATTTCTAATAACACTAATTAAGATTTCTTAATTTGTGTGAAAAATCAAAGGGAAATATCTTTGTGAGATGGAGAGAGTGTATAATAATTACTCAATTATATACTACACATCTTCTTAAACTCTTATGGCGTGCATTTCTAACCTTTTGATAACAAGAGTTGCTAGCTAGCAAGTGCTATCCCATGGAATTGGAGCAATACCATGATTGTTCTTGTAATGCTACTAATTTTTTTATTTTCATTAAATGGTATTACGTACAATGTTAAATATATATATATATATATATATATCCTTAACATAAAAGGAAATTGAAGCGACGGACGCAATAAACAAACGTATTAATACAATCTCTAGGGTTTTTCAATAATTGAAATGATAGGAAGAACGAAATTGACATATTGTGTATGAATCATCTTCTTATGTTGAATGTACCCCCAAGTCTATTTGATAAAATCATTTTTTTTGGGTAGTCGAGCAGATGGCTCAATGGTAAGGCATATTTGTTACTGAGGTCTTTACCCAATTTGACTCACATTCTCCCCAGCCACCCCCTCCATTTGAAATTGAAGGGGAAAAAAGGCCACGAGGATAATTTTTTTAAGAAAATTGCTTCAGCCATTTTCCAAATATATACTCCCTCCTACAAAGGTATTCCCTTTCCATTTTTCACATTGATTAAGAAAGCTTAATTAATATTGTTAGAAGTATACAACTTAAGAATGTATTTTCTTAATATGTCATTTGATTTATTTAATATTTCACTTTATATCTTCTTTGTTATTGATTACTATATACCATAGGGTATTTTAGAAAACTAAAAAGTTAAATAAGGAAAGGAGAATATAATTTGAGACGGATAAAAAAAGAATAAGAAAATATTTTTGTGGGAAGGAGAGAATATAAGGATTCACACCCCTCTTGAGTTTCCTTTCTGTAGAATGCAACCATAATTAGCTTTACATCCTTATTTAGATAATCGGGAACAAAAAATCATACGTTGAATCCAACCAATTTAGTAAATAAATAAAGAGCAATTCTATAGATATATGAAAAATTGACATGCTAATGTGCCACAGTTTTACTAGGTGTTGATTACATGGATACTTTTTAATCATTTAATGAAAATGTGCTACATAGACAATGTCAATTATTCATGTCATAAGTTCATATATGTCTCTCTAAAATTTTTGATAAATGAGTAAGATGAATATAGTAGAGAGTTGAGAGGAAGATAGGTAGAAGCTTAAAATTTTTAAGAATGCATTGGATTCTTTCATACTCAATTAATTAGAAACAAATCATGAAATGAAGGGGTGACGTAGAGGAAGATGAATAGGTGGAGAAGTTTAAAAAGTATTTTAAACTAGTGTTTTGGCAAAATAGATTGTACTAGGACAATTAAAAATCATTGAAACGGAAGGGTAATTAGCGCAAAACGCCCCTACGTTTCAACTTGGTCGTGTAAATCATTCATACCTTTCATTTTTTGGAAAATTCATCTTTGTTTTTACATTTTCTTGCAGAGTTGGTCCCTATCGTAAAATTTGGTTAAATTTATCTGTTAACTAAATGCACATGTATATTACCTTCTAAGTTTTGTAAAGGTATTTTTGTAAACCACCACGCATCATTCTTTTTTCCCTTTTTTTAGGGAGATAAAAATATAAGAAACTAAAGTCCAACAACTTTATCAACAAACTTTATTCCAAATAACTTTTTATCTTTTTTTTCTAAGTTATTAATCAATTTTCTATTAATGAAAAGATTTTTTGAGTTATATTTAACAATAGTAGATGAGAATATTTTCTTTTCTTTTTTTTTTTTTTTATGTGACCGGGATAGATGAGATTGTTTTGAATACCTCACCTTCTAAATTTTATTTTATTTTATTTTTGTTTGACACCAACTTTAATTTAATTATTACTATATTTTCTTAATTACACCTATTTTGTAGTCGATTTTGAATTATACTCAACGAGATATTAAAACTTATTTTCCTTCTTTAATTCTATCTAATATTTTATTGTGGTATTTTGATTTGAGTACATTAATTGTGGTTTATAATATTATGTAATACATTGCAGATTCAACTTTACATAGATGTATAGTGGCTTGTTTAGCAAAAAAAAGTTATATTTTGTGGTGAGTTTCTGAAAATGACCTTACAATTTTTAGAAGGTGATGCATAAACTGTCAAACCCCTCAATTAAAAAGCATGGGTTAAAGTTATGTTATTAAATCAATATGCAGGAAGCGTTACAAATTTTTTGTTACAACACTTGTCAAAATCGAGGGGCACGACTTGTCAATCAATTCTCTTTCATTCATTAGATGATGTAGTGTTGTTTGTCATTTTTAATTAGTTTAAAGTTATAGTATTTGTATAGAAGAACATAGCACATGATAAATAAAAGTCACTTTATATATATTATAACCGAACACAAGCTTGGAAACCCTTAAATGTGAAAATAGGATTCTCAATCTCGTATCAAAACTTTTCATATAAGCCAAGTTTTATTTAGTTATATTGGTTTCCATACACATACCTACTTTACTCCCATCATTAACTAATACTTAATTAAACAAGAAATATTGGCATATCCCTTGTAATTTTGTCATGGTGCAAAAGATTGAGGGAAAAAGCATAAAATATCTCAAACTCATATGAGGTTCCCAAATACATTACAAACATGGGATCATCCTCATAATAAGTCCAAAGGTCTATCTCTATCACATACATAACTTGGCTCGTGTCGTGTGACAACCTCCATTCTTCTGCCTTTCTCTCAACGATCCTTCGATGGATCATCTATAAAAGAGTAATTACATACAATGTGAGTATAAAATACCCCGTAAGTAATACATTATTTCAGTTTACCAAAGGTTTATAGAAATCATTTCATGCTACAATCTTAAGAACATTAAGATGCATATATCTTTTTAAATACATTATAGGGCCCCAAATACTAGAAGTTCCTACTACTCATGGCGCCTTGTTGCCTTTCAAATACCAATATGGTAATGGCAACACAATAGATTCATAACAATTTCCGGTTAGCTTTACCAAATTTCCAAATTTTCATTAATCCATAACAATTAACAGATCAAATCAAAGCAAATAATACAAAATGGGTAGAGGGACTCTAGTACTTCTTATGCAAGAAATCATTTTAACAATAACCAAAACACATACCTTTTCTTGAAACTTTTGTATGCAAATAAACCAAAGACTGAATTACTCACCTTGTTGTCTTACACCTTTGAAGTTGAGACTTGTTAATGAATGGCAAAACACCTTCAATTTCTTAGTATATCTAAGCAAAATAACCTTTAGAATGTGGGTTCTATATGTATATGAACTAAGTCTTGTTTGAAGAGATAAAAGAGAGCTTTTGAAGGTCTTTTGTGAGTTTTCAGATCTATGCACAATTTATGGACGAATTTTCCTTCTTGTTTTCAAAAGGTTTTTGAGTTTCACCAATACAAAGACTCACACTTGTCCTATAGCAATGAGTTAAATTGGAGGGATATGAATTCTTCTTGGTAAATCAAGATGCCAAGTGTGGGTTGTGGATTCAATTCATGTGGGAAAAACTTATTGGATACAAGTGTATGAGATTTTTCCCTTTAATTCTTAGTAAACCCCTTTACCTATTGAGATCTATAATTAAGTCCTTGTATTTTCGACTATACTAGTGAGACATCATATCTTTACCTTAAGCATCTTTTCGGTCTCACAATTTACTACCCAATTAAGCTTAATCGTTCCTTTAGCAAATTTTTTGTAACCGATAGGGTAATTGACATACATTCGAGTGATCATCAACCAAACAAAATGTCTTCAAATTCTTATAAAATATCTCGACTAGTCATTCAATTATAAGATTTATTCATCGATTACTTATAGTTGAATATCAAAATCAATTATTATTCCGAAGATATCACTATTAAAAATAGAGGAATTTCACGGGATGTTACAATCTACCCTCTTAAAAGAATTTCGTCCTCGAAATTTAAAATTACCTGTAAATAATTCGGGATACTGTTTTCTCATCTCATCTTCTCGTTTCCACGTTTCCTCTTCCAAGATTTTATTTTTCCACAGTACGCGAATGAGGGGTACATCTTTATTACGCAATCTTTTTGTCTCCTGCATCAAGATTTTCACGGGTCGTTCTTCCAAGGTTAAGTCAGGTTGTATGTCAGAAGGTGTTTCTGACAGTACATGAGAAGGATCCGGCGTATATTTTCTTAATGTTGATATATGGAACACCGGATGAATCCGACTCATTCTTTCGGGCAATTTCAATTCATAGGCCACTTCTCCAATTCTTCTTGTTATTTCAAATGGCTCAATGTACTGAGGAGTCAATTTGCCTCTTTTCCTGAAGCGAAAGAGTTGCTTTATTGGAGATATTTTGACAAATACTTGATCTCCAATCTTAAATTCCAATGGCCGTCGTCTTTAATCCGGGTAACTTTTCTGACGGTCTTGTGCGGCTTTTAACTTTTCCTTTATCGTATCCACCATTTAGATCGTCCCTTCCATCATTTCTGAATTAATTATTTTCCTTTCTCCTACTTCATTTCAATGGCGATATGTATTTTCTTCTATATAATACTTCATATGGTGCCATTTGAATAGAGGAATGGTAACTATTGTTGTATGAAAACTCCGCCAATGGTAAATAATGATCCCATTTTTGTGGAAATTCTAAAGCACACGCTCAAAGCATGTCTTCAAGAGTTTGGGTGGTTCGCTCGGATTGACCATCAGTTTGGGGATGGAAAGCCGTACTAAAATTTAATCGTGTCCCCAATGTTTGATGAACTTCTTTCCAAAATCGCGATAGAAATCGCGGGTCCCGATCTGAAGTAATGGAAATTGGAATACCATGTAATCTTACAATTTCCCGGGTATACAACTCGGTCAGTTGTTCTATTTTGAATGTCATTTTAATGGGTATGAAGTGTTCCGACTTTGTTAGACGGTCAACGATTACCCATATAGCATCATATCCTTTGATGACTCTTGGTAATCCACTAACAAAGTCCATTGTTATTTTCTCCCATTTCCACTCGTGAATCTCTAATGGTTGTAATGTCCCTGCTGGTTGTTGATGTTCTGCTTTGACCTATTGACATGTAAGGCATTTAGCGACAAACTCCGCAATATGTCGCTTCATGTTGGGCCACAAATATAATTTCTTTATATCAAGATAAATTTTCGTGGAACCCGGATGTAGAGTGTATGGCGTGCTATGCACCTCTTCCAAAACACATTCCCGTATTTTTCCTGTTTCTGGTACATACACTCTATCTTTGTATCTCAATAGCCCTTGGCTTGATATATTATAAGGGGATTCTTTTCCATTCTTCAAATTATCCCGTATCTTCTCAGCAAAAGAGTCAGTCTCTTGCCCTTCTTTAATCTTCTCTGTTAATGTTGGTTTTACAATCATAGCTCTTAGTTTTGCACCCCCATTTGGCAAGATTTCTAACTCAAAATTTTCAATTTCCCGCTGCAACTCCTTAGGTTTCTGCACAGATGGCTTTCCGACTTAAAGCATCGGCTACCACATTTGCCTTCCGGGGTGGTAATTGATTGTACAATTATAGTCTTTTACCAATTCAAGCCATCGTCATTGCCGCGTGTTGAGTTCTTTCTGGGTAAAGAAATATTTCAAGCTTTTATGATCTGTATAAATTTCACACTTTGCTCCATAGAGATAATATCGCCAAACCTTCAAGGAAAACACTATAGCGGCTAATTCTAAGTCGTAAGTGGGGTAGTTCTTTTCATAAGGTTTTAATTGTCTAGATGCATAAGCCACAACTTTGTCATTTTGCATTTACACGCATCCAAGTCCGTACTTGAATGCATCGCTGTAAATACTAAACTTACCACTTTCCTCAAGAATGATAAGAATGGGAGCCGTGGTTAGCCGCTTTTTTAACTCTTCGAAGCTCCTTCACAGTCCTCATTCCACCTGAACTGTACATTTTTCTTGGTTAACTGTGTAAGAGAAACTGCAATTTTTGAAAAATCTTTGAAAAATCTCCAGTAGTACCCAGCCAATCCTAAGAAACTTCATATTTCAGTAGGAGTTCTAGGTTGAGGCCAGTTTATTAAAGCTTCTACTTTACTTGGGTCAACTAAAATCCCTTTCTGATTCACAACATGACCAAGGAAATTCTCTTTCTCGGTCCAAAATTCACATTTTGAGAATTTTGCGTACAATTGTTGTTCTCTCAAAGTTTGTAAAACCAAATGTAAGTGCTTGATGTGGTCTTCTCGAGACTTTGAATAGATCAAGATATCATCAATAAACAGGATCACAAATTCATCCAGATATTCCTTGAATACTCGATTCATAACATCCATAAAAGCCGCAGGAGCATTTGTTAAGCCAAAAGGCATGACCAAAAATTCAAAATGTCCATATCTTGTGCTAAAGACGGATTTGCGAATATCCTCTTCCTTTATTTTCAATTGATAGTACCCTTATTGTAAATCAATTTTTGAAAAGATTACTGACCCTTTAAGTTAATCCAATAAATCATCGATGCGTGGGAGAGGGTACTTGTTCTTTATTGTAACCTTATTTAACCCTCGATAATCGATATACATCCTCATAGATCCATCCTTTTTCTTTACGAATAGAACGGGTACACCCCAAGGAGATGTTCTTGGTCGAATGAAGCCTTTGCTGAGCAGTTCATCTAATTGAGTTCGAAGCTCCTTTAATTCAGTTGGTGACATACGATACGGAGCTTTGGAGATTGGTTCCGTACCAGGATATATCTCAATACCGAATTCGACCTCATGGTCAGGGGTAATCCTGGTAATTCATCAAGAAATACGTCCAGATATTCTTGAACTATAGACGAAGATGAAGATGAGACGGAATTTTCAGCCTTAATTTGATGTAAGCTAATCCAAAATCCCAAATGACCTTGTTTCAGGAGTCTATGTGCTTGGAAGGCTGAGATTATTGTTCGGATGCTTTTCAGAGGCTTGAAAAACAATATGGGGTTCTTTTCTAACAATTTCAATGTTCGGGCTCAGCAATCAATAGTCACACCATGTTTGGATAACCAATCTATTCCCAAGATTATATCGAAATCTATGAGGTTGAAGAGAATTAAATCTGCCGGGCATATATCCTCTCCTATTAGAATTTTTGCATTAGGTATCCAATCCTTTGCCGTATAAGTCACTCCGGCGGGCAATTTAACATTCATTTCTAATGACATTGGAAATATTGCAAAATTTGCATCTTGAGCAACTTTGTAAGAAATGAATGAATGTATAGCGCCGGAGTCAAATAGAGCATATACAGGTCTACCATAAATATGGATCGTACCTGTGATGACGTCATTGCTAGTAGTGGCGTCAGGCTGGACTATGGCAAAAACCCTTCCCGTAGGGTTGTTGGGCTTTGGATTTGCTGGGCAATCTCTAACCATGTGCCCTTCTTTGCCGCATCCATAGCAGAGACACAATTCTTTTAGACAAGGACCCGAATGTATTTTGTTACAAGTTGGGCACTGTGGTACATTGTTCCTCATTGACTCTCCTTGGGTATTTGGTTTCTTATTGTTGGTTTGGCCCTTTGCATTTACATAGGGCCTTTTATTTCCCTTATTTTCATTTTTCCCTGAAGAACTCCATTTTTGACTACTACTTGAGCCTTAGGAACAACGGGCCCGATTCTCCCTCGCCCGAAAAATTTTTGACTCTGCCTGTTCCGCAAGTAAGGCTCGGTCCATAATAGCAGCAAAACTCAATCCTTATAGCAGAGGTCAAGGTCTGATTTTGATCTAACACCATATAATCATATGCTATGGCACCATATTTGGCATGTGGCATGTATACATGGCAAATATGGTGCCATAGTGTATAGTTCATATGACACCATAATAGGACTCGGTCAAGGTCTATGTAAGGAGTTTGGTATGTATAATATATGGTTTTAAGAAATTGAGGAATCCTTTATTTAAAAAAAAATGAAATAAAAAAGGAGAAGTTGAGGAATCCAAGCGCCTTCAATTTCAAATTCACAAAATTTGACGCACGATCAACTTACTACAATATATGTGGGTAAGGAGATAGGTGAGCAGTAAAACATATCTTTTACCGATATTTGGTTTGAATCAAACCATCCCCACCCCTCCTCCTACTCGTAAAAATTAAAACCAAAAAAAAAAAAAAGGATTGCCACAATATATGAAGTGATTGCAAGTTCAAGCAAAACTCAAAAATTACTAAAATTGGTTCGGCACGGAATATTCTTTAAAAATTTGGAGGATGTGAGGTTTTAGAAACTCTAGTGTTAAGAATGTCAAGCTATTATTTTATTAGTTATTTTTTCAAATTTTATCTCTATCTTAGGGTTGCCAAAATGGCTCGATGAGTCAAGTTTGGCTTACCAATTTGAAGTGTGTTCGGCCCCGGGTTCAGGTTCAAGCTCACATTTTTTTCCAGTCAAGCTCATACCGGCTCGCGAGCAACTAAAGAGCTCGTACTTTTAATAAGCCGCTACGGCGCTACGCGCGTGCTCGGGCTCACGTAAGAGGCGAGCTGAGCTGAGTTAGCTCACCAATTTGAATATTCGTGATCAAGCTTAGGCCCACCTTTCAACGAGCCCGAGCTGAGACTCGGCAAGCCGGCTTGCGGCACACGCCAAGTTTTTAGCTCATGAGCCATTTTGATAACCATGCTCTATTTCTCTCTTCTCATTCTATTTTCTCTCTTTTTTTCATTTAATACTTTTGTCTCATATTTCAAAGTCTCTCTTAGGATTGTAAAGAAAGTGTTGCGGGGCAGATACTCTCATATGACAATATGTTGTCATTAAATGATATACGTTTAATTAGGAATAAGCTCACTTAAATAAATCTTCTACTTAATCTCAACAAAAATCCAAAAAAGGCAGTAATAAAAATCTTATAGAATTTACAAAAATCACCCATTTAGAATTTCTTTTAGAAGTATTTACTAGTCCCGTACCCTTGCGTTGCACGGGATTACCAATTGTACAGAAATCTAAGTAAAAACAATAAAAAATTCACAATAATAAGGACTAAAGAATATACACAATAAAAAATTACAAAATAAAAATTATTGTATTTTAACAATAAAATTTATGATCCTAATATAAAATTTGGAAAACCACTTTTAAAACTTGAAGTTCATTTCCTTTTCTATATGCTTCTTCACTTTATTTTATTTCTCTCTAAAATTAACACAAGTATTGGTGAATTGTTAAAAATTCATTTTTTGACCGAATGAATGTCATTTAATAACTTTCAAATATATAATGGTAAAAGCTAATAAACATATTACAAAACTATCAAAGTCTACTTGCCTGGTTATTTGATCAAAAAGTTTTCCACTTGTGAAGACTTAAATTCCACATATTATGCGCATGTCTATATAAGTTAAGCAAAAATAAGAAAAGAATATAGAGCAAAACATCAAGACTTTAAGAGGGATAAACTGTTAAGCCCCACCCAATTTTTAACAATAGCAGAAGTATTTAAATATGTATCTCGATTCAAAATCGATGGCTGGACTTTATAAGTACAATTCAAAGGTATTGTTGCGCTTTTGCTTCGCACTCTGATTATTAAATGCATTGCGGGCTACCCACAACGAAACCTCGGCCACATGCTGAAATCTCGATCACATACATGTATCTCTTCCACCTTTGGGACGATCTAACCATAGATCTTTAATTTACTACCTATAGGATTGTAGAAAATGGGGGGTGAGTACAAAGTACTCAGTGAATAACATGTATTGGTTCACGCAAAAAAATGCAAGGAGATCAATAGATGACAAACTATAAAGATCAAGCACATTACTAGTTTAGCCATACGATACAAATGTACAAATGATTAAGAGCACACAACAAGGTCATAGTACCACAAAATAATACAAATACAATTCAAGACGGTATATAGCGCCACTAGCGAGGCCCAATAGCAAGGAACAATCATTTACCCAAAGTAATGGTACACCATCAATCATCAAAGGCCAAATACTATTAAAGAAATGCACAAGCTTCAAAAGAGAGAGATCCAAGATACAAAGAGAAGAAGAGAGCCAAGGGATAGAAAACATAGAATCAGTACACGTGTTACTCACCTCAAATATTCCTAGAATAATCCAAGTGGAAAAGTTTCCTTAAAGCCTTGATATTCCTCAATTAAAGTTATTTTCAAGCTATAATCCTTTTATATATGGTAAAGAACCCTTTTTAAAAGACAAATAGGCCATTTGGTGGGTTTTTATTGGTGTTTTCTTCCCCTCCATAATTGTGGACGAATTTTCCCTTTTTTTGGATAGATGGAAGATAGGAGGAAAAGTTTGGAAAGCTTTTAAAAATGTTTCAATCCAATCCCCTATTTATAATGGTCGAAATTTAACTATTTTTTAATCATATTTGAGTTCCGCCAATCATGTTGCCACACTTAGTGGGATGTGGCACATATGTGATGTGGCACAATGGAGTTCGCTCATTTATTACTCGAGAAGTCCTTGTACTTTGTGTCGTCTTGTAATTTAGTCACCGAACTTCGATCTTTGTCAATCAAGAACCACATTTCTTTCTTTGTTGTCATTAAAACAATAATATCAAGATCTTCCAATCTAATTCGAGCAATTATTCCATCATCGTTGACAACGTAACTTAAGTTGGGGTTAAATTTCTAGGATGTTATATAAACTATCTAGAAATTTGAAAGCAGTCTCACTATACGAAGATGATCTAACTGATCTAATGCAATGTGTTCTAATTTCACGTAAGCCTTCTTCTTTTTCTTGGTGATAAAATTTCTTCCCTAATCTTCGTGGCATATACATTTCCAGTGTCTTTCTTCTTCACACCAACCACATGATGAAATCATAGATAAGAAGCTAGAAATCACAAGAAAGTTGAAAAATCAAAGAGAACCCGTTAAAAAACAAATGCTAAGATACTTACGATTTACTCACAAGATCCAAGAAAGAGATATTATCAACACACAGAATTTCATTATTAGCACAATAAAAAAGGGGGATTGCTTAACTACCTGCAAATCTATCATAGCTAGCCATATACTTTAGTATTTGTAATTGGTATTGTCTTATTTTGTGCATCAACATTTAAACATGATAAAAAGAACATAAGAAATGTTTCTGACAATAGTTTCCTGATTTAGAAATGACTATTAAAAAAAGGAATAAAATGTGAAATTCCCAATAGCACATTACATTAACATGAATATATCTTGGCTAATAATCATAGGATGAGGAAGACCACATCATCTACACCGCCAATGATTTACCTTTTGCCAAAACTGATTTACTGGTAGCAATCAAGAAACTTTTGCACAGGATTTAAAGCATGCCACATGTGCACAAATTGCATCTCTATCTTCCTAACTTACAATGCTCTAACACATGATAAAAAATCAAGCTCAAATAATCTCTCCAAAATTTAGATAAAATATATAGCTACTCTGCCAACTAAGAATGAGGGAGTTGATAAAATATCAAAATTTATTAGTGATACCAGTTTAGCCCGTTGCACCGTATGAAGCTTAACTACACACTTTCATATCAAATGCTCAATGATCAGAAATTTCTAACATAAAAAAAAAAAAAAAACTTGTAAACTCAGCCAAAAGGTGCACTACACACAAGAACAAACTAAGCACTCTAATTGAAATATAAATAGTCAAAAAAAGATAAAATATAGACAGCTTTCAAATTACCAAAAAAATAAAATAAAATAAAAATAAAGGAGTCAAAGTAAATGTCAACAAAATTATGGCCAAACTATGTGTCTATTCAAAACAAAAAAGTTTAGAATAGAAACATATATCCGACATCTCCAATAGATGCACGGAGCTTACAAAGTTTCAAAAAAAAAAAAAGTAAAACTAAAACTAAATTGGACACGAGGCCAGAATGCAAGGCAAAAATTCAACCATCATATCGAGAAAGCATGCAAAGTGCCAAAAAAATTACTGAAAACAGAATAATGAATCTAAAAATTACCTTTTCAAATCAAATGACACCTGATAAATCATGAAGTCAGATCACCAAAAAATTCATGTTCAAAATGGATATTTTACTACCACAACAAAAAAATATACCGCAATAAATTGGTTTTGCAACTTTTCTTACCACAGTTGCTATAAACTTTCTTGGAATCTACCATTGATTTTCCTACCCTCATGATAGAAAACTGAACGAATAAAAACACCAAATTAGCCAAGAAATTTTAAATAAAACGAGTGTAAAAAAAATTTCAAGTATAACATTCTTGGTAAAAAACAAATTTCAAATAAAACAGGTGTAAAAAAATAATAAAAAATACGGCCACAACGCCAAAATAAGGAATCATACTGCTGCTAATGTCAGCTCGTCTTTACCACCAAAGAAGCACACATAATTTTTTTTTTATTCTGAGAGAAGATGAAATTAGAATTAAAAATAAACAAAACTAAAAATAAACCTCTTCATCTATATGGAACTTTGAACACTACCAAATCTCATATATCTCTCCAGACATGAACTGCAAAGAGAACCTACAAATTATAAAAGAACCAAAGTAAAATAGCAACATAAAAACTCAAATTCACGTTAAGATTCATAATTAAAAAATGACCTCCAAATAATAACAATGAATATGTTTCAGTGCCTTTTTTTTTTTAATGGTAAAGCTTTTTAAACACTTACAGATAGTAATAGAAATTAAACATCCAGCAACATAGCAGAAACAACCTCAACAAAATTTATACGCTATCTAATTTTATAATAATCAAGTGTAGATAATACATACAAATAAGTACAAATGAAATCAACACAAAACTATTACATAATTAATACAATATGCGGATAAGTACAAAACAAATCAAGACAAAATCAACCATAGTTGTTAACACCTTTCATCCATTTGCTTCAATTAATGCTTAGATAATATCCTAATTTAAAAACTTGAAATATTATATTAAACACAATACAATGCCTTTAAAATATAGCAGGCCTAATATCACACTGAATATAATCCCAATAAGGCAAGAGGGGAAACAATAGAAGCTAACCTCTTGATCCATCAAGACAATCTCTACCATTTTTTTTATTACAAAGGGGATATAGAGGGGGATGGTGGGATTCGAACCCGGGATTTCTCGGTAAGGGATTGCCCTTTACCAGTCGGGCTACCCTTGATCCCGACCATCTCTACCATTTAATTAAGGATCTTGTGAATTTTTATTGCTGGGAACTATCCACTGTCTCTTACCACACAAACTAAAAACAAAATCTTTTTCTCCAAATTAAGACCGACATTTTTTAGAAAAACTTGCACTGGAGCCATAGAGCAAAATGAAAGATATAAGACAATTATTTTATGTAGCTTGAATTTGTATAAGAGAATGCAGACTAATAATGGTTGAACGGAAATCTGTTCTGAACCCATACATACAGACCTTGAAGAAGAAAACACTGGTGCATATTCGAATAATCAAGGTTACCGAGAATAATGAAATATTCTAAATATAAAACTTTGAACCAATATAGAAATTGATCTCATCCACGGCAAGGATTCAAAACAGATCAAACACGTATAAAATTTATGCGTACGCATAGCGAAAATTATGGTAAGACATCTTAAATCAATTGGGAAGAAATGTAGATTACGGAAGAGAGAAACAAACTTGAGGGAGAATAGTTTACAGGGAGAGAGAAGCGGATTTGGTAAAGAAATTGAAGGAAAATTACAAAAATAACCCTGAGACTGCCCAAAAAATAAGCCAGACTTTGATGCCAACGGTGGCATCATAAGTGCGCTTACAAAACCAGCCATATGCGGGAAAAGAAAAACCCACCACTTAAGTAGATTAATATATATATATATATATATATAGATTAAGTTTTCAATACATATGCCTTCCTTAAATTTCTTACCTTCTTTTTTCTCAAATTCCTCATTAAAGCTGCAATGTATTACTTTCATCCTACAAAGATAGCTTAATTTTTATTTTCATCAAGATTAAGAAAAGTTCATTTAATGGTATTGAAAAAAACAAATTTGAGATTATTTTCTAATTATACCTTTTTATTTTATTAATTATTCTACTTTAATAAATTTATTTTATTTATTATAACAATGCATATTAAATAAATGCATATAAAAAATTAATGGAGTATTTCAACCGTATATTAAAAAAAGTAGCCTGTTTTTTCGACGGATAAAAAAATACAATGTTATTAAAACCAAAGTGGCAAATCCGAAAGCAAGATTCTATTTTGAATTTATTCACTCAAATTTTGTTTTAAATAGCTTAAACTTTGACAGGCGCGGCTCTGAGAAATTGAGTGTCATGTGCAACAATATAAAATGGCATCCTTTTTTTTAACTAAACTAAAAGACTCTATTAGAAAAAAAAATTTGCACTTCGATAATAGAATTTCTGATTAGAAACTTCATTTTTTTATTGTGCCCTTTTCATTTTTATCTAACCTTTTGGCTTTGTGGTATGATTAATATTTCCTATTGGGCTTTGCTCATTAGTGGCAGAATTAAACTTCAAATGTAGGTCCTTTTCAGTATTTTTTTAAACAATAAAATACGCTTTAATATTTAACTCTAGCTTTCATAATGGTTTTCAATTAAATATTTAAAAAAAAAACTCAAACTTTAGGTAACTTTTTTAAAAAATGGTGTCCCAACAATTCTAAATGCAAATTCTTTACCAAATGAGATTCTAAAGCTTTTTCAAAATTTTTAATGTTATTATACCTATAACAAAAAATAAAATAAAATAAAAATGGTGCACCATGCACATGAAATATTGAAGCCTTATGTGATCGCACGGCCTGCATACACAATTGGAGCTGACTTTGAACTTTGACTGAACCTGATGAGATCAGTGCTTCTCTTTATTCTTTTTCCTATTGAGCTCAAAATATCGTTAGGACCGTTTGTGTGACATTATGAATAGAGTTTGTTAATAACAATAGCACATCATGACATGTCAATTATAAACTGTGGGCCAAAAAGTGGGAAAAATGGGGGTCGGAAACGTGATAGGCCTTTACAAATTGTTACTAACAAAAGGAAGTTTGGTTTCAATTGAAAACTCAGACCTTCCATTATACAGACAAAGGGAAAAATCATCACGTAGACAGCAGCAGCAGCGGCAACAACAACAATAATTATAATAAAGTAGTCGATAAATAATAAACTCCATAAACAACATTCACGACTAATTGAAGATTTTCTAGTACATCTCAGGTGTTATGACGGCGTCTCTCGAAAGTGTCAAAGTACTGTATGACTCATTTCCATTGATGAGGGGGCGGTGAGGGGGGGCATCATCGTCATAAAAAATACAGCTCCATTATTACAATATATCATGTCACTTTTTTTTTAAAATTTTTTTGTTTATTATTATTATTTTAAAAACAAAAGATGCATATTATATGCTAGATAAACAGAAGTGATACCCACAACATGGGGTACCTCCCTTAATGATAGAAAAAACCAAGTAGAAAGCGAGGCAACAGAAAGAGAGAAAGGAACGGAAGAAAAACATAGGAAAGAAAGAAAAATGGGAGAGGCTAACCTATGCACCACCAAGGATTCGGAAAACAAGTTCCTTCCGCCACGATACCCCATCAAGAAGCCCTCAACGGGAATTTGTCTCTAACCAATCTCCATCAATTTCTCCACCTTCGCTCTCGAACAGAAAGATGCACCTGGCGTTCAAGAAATGCAAAATTGACTGAAGAAGATTGAAAGCATGTGATCAATTCAGGGATTTGCAGACATCAAAGACGGAAAAAACTTTAGTTTGTGTCCGATTCCATCAAACAATTCGGCGAAATGATCAGTAAGGATTCCATCATGTCGTTTGATAATCTAATTGCATACATGATAAGTCTGAGTATCTCTTAATCCCTTGGCTTATGGACTTGGTCCATTTGAGGAGAGAGAGTGAAAAAAAAAAAAGAAAGAAAAGAAAAAATCATGTGGATATCATAATTTTATTTATTTTTATTTTCTTTTAATAACTTTTGTCTCATTTGTACTATTTTTCCTCATTTTCCTTCCTCATGTCTCATACAAAGTCTACAAACATGAGTTCTATTCTCCTGCCAACCGTCTGACGCCGTTATGTCTTCAGACGGACATGTGGCGAGCAAATATGCACGCCACATCCCGCTAAGTGGTTGACAAGAGATTAAAATCACCACAAGTACACATTCACCTCCACTTTCTCCATTACTATTTGTCATTATTTTTGAATTAATCTTCATCTTTCTTGCCTTTTTATTTTTCCCGTTTTTTCCCTGCCCATCTGTCTATTATTATTTAATTGAAATAATCTTCTCTCTATCTCTTTCTTCCACATTATCTCTACACCAAACACACCTTCGCCTCCACTTTTTTTACTACTATTTTGTCATTATTTTTGAATTTATCTCTATCTCTCTCTCTTTCATCTTTCCCTACCCCTATTTCTATTTGTATTTAATTAAAGTAATTATCTTCTCTTTATCTCTCTTCTACATCATCTCTACACCACGCATCCCCATCTTCCAATACAAGGTTAAGGTCATGAGGTGATGTTGGATGAGAAACATAGAGAGAATATGATAATTTAATTGAATGTTGATGAAATGAGGTATAAGGAAAAAAGATAGGGAAAAGTAAAAAAAAAAAAAGATAGAGATAGATATAAATTCAAAAATAATATTAAAATAGTAGTGTGAAATGTGAAGATGAAAGTATGTTTTTAGACCTTATAAGTGATACGAGGACGGAAAAATGAGAAAAAATTAGTGTAAATAAGTAAAAAGTAATTAAAAGAAAAATAAAATTAAAAGAAAATAGAAAACACATGGGGTCTACCAATATTTTTGGTGTCTTTCTCTCTCTTTTTTGGACCACCATCAAAGACTTTAAGCATTGGAGATGCTCGCTTTGTGTAAAGAACGGTTAGATTCATAGAAAAATGTGTTGTGAGAATGTAAAGGAAATATAATTAGAAAATGCGAAAATTTATTTACTTTTCGTATTTTTAATAGAATATGTTGTTATTGTATTAAAAAATAGAATATGTTGTCATTTTTTAAATTTATAGTTTATATAAAGCTTATTTATATATTCTTAATGGAAAACTAGTCTGCGGTACAACTGTACCGCAGTTTTCCCTCCAAAAATGCCTTTTTTTGGGGATAATGTGAATATTTTACATCATTTAGTTATCTATGCGGTGTATTTGATTATGGTTTATATGATTATTTTCTTTTTTTAATCGAACTAGATTCCACCCGTGCGTTACACGGGCAGAGTTTTAAATTAATTTTATACATAAAATATAAAGTAATTGTGTTTGTCAGGTTTAATGTCATAAATAAACTAAAAACACAACCTGTATGGAATTAATGTGCATCTTACGTTTGCAAATAACATGCAATCAATTCTTTATTTTGATGACATAATTTTAGATTCTTGTTATTAGTCCAACGCCATCATGTTGAACCAATGATTTTTTTATTAATTCTTATTTTTTATTTCCTTTAAAGACAATAAAACCTTATAACATAATTCTATATTAGTTTCACAGGCGCGCATTTACAAACATACTATACTTCACACTCGTGCGTTTCACAGATATAGTATAGTGACAAATTAAAATATAATATAGTAGGAGAACTAAAATCATGAAATTATACAATCAAACAAAGTAAAATTGAAATCCTTTAGGCAAATATGAAATATATCTAACTAAAATGTAATACGTAGATAGAATTTCTAAATAAAAATATTAAATTAAATGATTAAAAAGAAACATATAATAATAATAATATTAAAATCTAAATTGATATATTATCTATTTTCATATAATTCAAATCTATTAGAAAAACATAAGATATATCTAACCAAAATGTGTAGATAATTAGAAATGTGTAGATAGAGTCTCAAAATAAAAATATTAAATTAAATGATTAAAAGAAAAAATATAACAATAAAGAAAAGTACAATAATTGAACTAATAATTTTTTTATTAATTCTTATTTTTTATTTCTTTTAAAGACAATAAAACCCGATAGTATAATCTATATTAGTTTCACACTCGTGCATTTTATGAACATACTATACTTCACACACGTGCATTTCATGGATATATTATGCTGACAAAATAAAATACAATAGAGTAGGAGAATATAAAATGATAAAATTATACAATCAAACAAAGTAAAATTGAAATCCATTAGGCAAATATGAGATATATCTAACCAAAAAGTAATTTGTAGATAGAGTTTCAAAATAAAATATTAAATTAAATGATTAAAAAGAAAAATAAAACAATATGGAAAAGTATAATAATTGAACCAATAATTTTTTTATTAATTCTTATTTTTTATTTCCTTTAAAGGCAATAAAACCTGATAGTATAATCTATATTAGTTTCACAACAGTGCATTTACGGACTACTGTGCTTCACACTCGTGTATTTCATAGACATATTATGTTGAGAAAGTAAAATACAATATAGGAGGAGAACATAAAATCATGAAATTATATAATCGGACAAAGTAAAATTGAAATCCATTAGGAAAATATGAGATATATCTAACCAAAATATAATATGTAGATAGAATTCTAAAATAAAAATATTAAATTAATATGTAGATAGAGTCACAAAATAAAAATATTAAATTAAATCATTAAAAAAAATTATATAACAATAAGGAAATATACAATAATAGAATAATGAAGTCAGCAAATTAGATTTTTAAAGGGGCCATACAATGAGTGGAAAAATTATTTCTAATTGTACCTGACAATCAAATTGAGCCAGACAAACTCTACTTATATATATAAATAATACTTATCTAGATTTTTTTCATCTTTCCTTATCTCACTGTCTTTCCACTTCACCATATTTTCTCTCTTTTCCTTATCGAGTGCTTCTTGCTTTGGGAATTCAGGTTTTATTCCTTTTAATTTCGTTCAATCTCTCCAATTCATCTCTTATCTATGTCTGAAATATAATGCTTATCTTTCTATCCGATTCTCTTCCTTCTCTCTGTAGACTAATATATATATATATATATATATACTTTGGATGTTTTATCAATTAGCAAGTTTCACTTGATTTTAGGGGAAAAAAGAGAAAAAGTTTCAACTATTATGATGTCGTTCATTCAGAGAGTTGATGAAAAAGAAAATTGTTTAATCCTAATAAAATGAATTGTGAAATAGTGCTCTAGAATGCTTGTCTTTTATTTAATTTAAAATCAAGTTTACATGATATTTGAACATAAGCCAATAATATTACCAATAATTAGTTGGCAAAATTATGAAAAGAATGCAAAAGAAAATTTGAGAACATAATTATAGTAGTAGACGAAGATCGAAAACCTTTAATACAATAAAAAAAATTCGTGCAATAAAAGAAAATCTTTGGTGTAAAAATAATTAAGATAAATTTTGTAGGATATGTTTACTTTACTGTTTTTAGTTTTCATTTTTTAGTTAGAAATTTTAATATTGAATTACAAAATAAAAAATAAAAAATTTAATAAAAAATCACACTGAAAATTGAAATACGAATAGAATATTCTTTAAGAAAATTTATTTTATAGAGTAGTTTACTCACTCACAGAGAGAGAGAGATATATATATATATATATCTTATCTTATGTCGATGCATATTTTATCTTTTTAGGTATTTTAATGGATTTAACTTTATCCAAAATTTTTTTATTTTTTAATTCAAAATTTTTTAATATATATTTGTATTTCCTAATTTGGATTAGACTATTTTCTTTTTAGTTGATGTGTTAATTTTTTATTATTTTTTATATGCTATTAAATCAAGTCGTTATTATGTTACTTTTCTATATAATAAATATATAGATAAATATGGTTTAACTAAAGTTTCATAGTTTACATATCTTACAAAATTTTCATTACGGTATAGTTATAGAGAAAAATAAAATGTTTGATTTCTGGACGTTTAGGAATGATAATGGGCCAAGTCAGGATTAGATATGCTATACATGTTACCCTACCCATCAAAGACTTTTTTGTCCTATCCCTGTACCCACCTCAACTTAAATGGGGCGTCGGTCGGTGCAGATAATTATAGGTTTATTGGCTCATTTATATACCTATATCTTTTCATTTTTATTTTTTATTTAATGAATAGTATTATAAACACAGAGTGTCTCTAAGATGGAATTACGACTGAGATTGAAATTACTAAACTTTCTTAATAAGTTTCATTATCTTTTTACTTTTCAAGCCATTAGAATTTTTGATAAATATTTTTTTTAACAAGAAATGGTTAAACGGGTTGAGTACAAGTAAAATGTATGATAACCTTCCTCGACCCATTCTGAATTCGGGGTGATTTTCTTTATTCCATCACTGACCTACTAACCCATTGAGTTAGGTACTCTATCTTAATAATGTCGACTGCCCCGTGAGTATCGGGTTTGACGGATATTTTACTATCCGTTATGGGTTTATTTAATAGCGTTCCATATCATATAAAATATAAAAACTATTGGTGTACAATAAAATGACGTGGCTAAGCATACATAATTAAACATTTCGTACTAATATTAAGATATAATTTGATTTGATATCTTTCCGTCCAACGCACCGGTGTGAATCTAATAATAATTAATAATCCACTTACATATATTAGATGAACCAACTGACTTGATGAACCTCTTGCACGTAAATCTTGATAATTGTTTTCTTACATTGTTAAATTCAATGTACCTCACTAGTGATATACACATATCGATTTGCATTAATCAAGTTTATATATCTATAAAACTCATCAATATTATATACACACACACGCACTCACGTGTGCTCTTCCGATCTTGCGATGCATGGGATCAGTGACGGAGTTAGGGGTAACCACTTTGATCCCCAGCCACTCTCGTTTTTGGGGAAAAAAATCATATTTTTTACCCTTTGAAAAATTTTAAAAAAATTAGTGCTTCAATTAAAGGTCATTAAGTTTTGAATATCCATTCAACCGTCTTTTGGCTAATCTTCCAAAGCTGATTATACTGGTAAGGCCTTGGAATGAGGGGTTTTCAAATGAATTTTTAGAACTAAACAAAATAGGGCTGTGCAAACGGGTTTCGGTCCCGAGTTTTTGAAGGACCAAAACCAGACAAAACATCTTCAATTCGGTCCCGGTCTCGGTCCTAAAAATAGTAAGCCCAAATGGTTTCGGTCCCGGTTCGGGCTCGGGTAATGAATTCGGTTTTTTTCGGGCTTTTCCGGGCTTGTGAAAAAAATTTCTATAGACTTAGTAACGTAAAAATACATATAAACAAAGTTTAGAATAAACAAATATAAGAGCTTTATGCGCAACAAAAGTATTAATATGCCTCTGTAAAGTAGAAGCACTAGACTTACTTGTATTTCTCATTTTTTTATTTTAATAAATCTAAAATTATTAAATATTTGAAATATATATCCTAAATTGGAAAATAAATGTAAAAATCATAAATATTATATATACTTTATAATTTTAATAATTTTACAATACAATTTTGATATTTTCAAAAGGCAAAAGATAGATAATTCCTACTTTATTATACATTTATAGGGATTAAATATTACAAAAATGATGCAATTGCCAGAAATAAATAACACTTACAACTTAAAATAAAAGCAAGAAAATCAATTTCACATTTTTTACCAATAAGAAAATCACTTAAATAAATAAAAAGATGTATAAGCACAAATTCTCCACATCTATATATAAATATATTTATATATATTATATAATAATAGCATATAACTTAAATAGAGTCAATAAACATATTCTAAATCTGAACAATTTTCTTTAACAAAATCCTTACAATATTGCAAATTCTAGTAACATTATGTATTAACACAATATAATAATGATGGTTTTTAAAAAAGTTTATTGGCAAAAAAATTCCAACTTGAAAAAGAAATTTAGTGGTATTGCTTTAACTTTTTAATTGTCCCATATTGAAAGTTATGTAAAAAAGCAATATGATTTAAGCTTATAAATAAGATGGGTCTTTGTGTAAGTGACTATGTAAATGAAATTTTGTGGACTTTGAGGCAAATTAATAATTATCTTGGTTCTTTATATTTAATTTAAAGTTTAAATGATTGTCCCCACATTGAAAGTTTTGTAAAATGTTAAATAATCGGGGCTTATAAATAAGATGGACCTTTTGTGCAAGTGACTTTGTAAAGGAAATAGTTATTATTCTTGCCTCTTGAATATTATGAAAAGTGAAAATTGAGTTTTAATTTATATATTTTTAAAAAAAAAAAAAAGTAAAACGGTCTTTGACCGGGTTTTCAGGTTTTGAAAAAAAAGGGGACTGGACCGGTCTGGGACCGGACCAGATTGGACCGGTTATTTTGGCCACAAAGCCCGGACCGGGACCGGCCTGTTCTATCCGGTTCACCCGGTTCTCCTTTTTTTGCACACCCCTAAAACAAAATACTCCTATTTGGGGTAAAATAGGAAAAAAATATATGTTGACAATTCTTAACCACCCAATTGAATCTTGATTTATTGGCTCTCATATATAGTTAGAGTGTGTTTGATTACCAACGATTTTATATGGAAAATGAGTTTTTCTATTTAAATTCCTACTTTTATGGTATTTGATTGACATTTTATCTCAAGAAATTATTTTCTCACTTTTGGTCACATGACCACATTTTCTTTGAAAACAAGGAAAATATTTTCCTATGGGGTGTAAGTTTTTTGTTTTCTAGGTAATTCACATTTTTTCTCGAGAATTTCACTTTCAATCAAACGCTTTGCAATTTATTTTCTATATAATTCAATTACCAGTAATTCAATTGATAAGAAAATATTTTCTCTGGTAAATTTCATGCTTGTAATCAAACGCATCGTTAGTGAGTATTAGTGGTAATGAAGTGATACATATAAATCTATACAGAAAAAAATAAATAAAGAAAGAAAAGGAAAAAATGTCTAAGAGAATGCCCACTTAAAAAAGGTAAGCATAGACTCTCATGAATAGTGAACTCAAGTAATGTCTCAGAGGCATTTTTTCAGAAAACTAAGCATATTTTTTACGATGGGTCTCGACTTCACTCTTTTAAAGAGTAGTGATGCACACACATACATGAGTTAATTCCACATTTCATCCACCTGAATAATGCCATTTTCAGTCGTCAAAGATGTTGGCGAAGGGAGGGGTGGGGGTATTTTTCCTCTTTTCTTTTTATTTAATTTTTATGTTATTTTTTATATTTTTAAACTTTTTGTTTTTTAATTTAAAGAATTTCGGGACATAGTCGCAATTTATTGTAAAGTTAACAGCAATACTGACACAATCTGTTATAAATGACCTTCCGTGAGAATTTGTGAAAATTTTGGGACCCAAGAGGTGGAAAAAAGTTGAAAACCTAGCTATTACTAAATGCAAATGTTAGGGACAAAATGTGAAATTAATCCTAGAGTTGTGCTATTTAAACAAAATTAACACATGTCACTATCTGTTTTTCAACATATTATTAATATTAGATCACATTTATATCGATGATAATAATCACATGAGCCACATCTCCTTATTCTCGGACTTCATGTCTTTTTCTATGTTCAATAGTCAATATATGTATGTATACCAATAGTCAATAATTTTAATTAACAAAGAAAAGATACAAAAGAACGTTAGAAAAATGAACAAATGACTAAAAATTGTGAGCCAATCTACCGCCTGAAATTGTGATGGCTGTCCACTATCTGTAACTGGACAATACCGCAGAGGATTAAGAAATCGTACGCCATCCCAAGTCCTCTGCTTCACAGTTCACAAAATGAATAATTAATAAATAATAATTTCCAAATTCCTTTGCAGATTTACATACAGTGTATGAATATGTAGATCTAACCAATTACTAGCAAAAAGGTGAAATAAGTTCAGCGGATCTACCTACATTGAGAAACCCAGGTGCATTTCATACCTAAATGTGTCTACATACGTACATTTCTGTGATTTCAGCCGTTGTCGGTGTTTAGTTTTTATTCATTGTCTTTCTATGATTAAAAGGTAGTGATTCAAAATGGGTTGTTTCAGATTTTCTTTTCTCTTCTCGAGCTATTTGATTATGTAAAGTAGCAATTGCTAGTTATTGTAGTTTCGTGAGAGCAATTATGTATGTGTTATTTCGGGGAATTTTTTTGTTGGAATTATTGTTTTGTATTTAATTGTTGTTTTGTGTTTACATCATAATTTCTGGAGCAAATACAAGATGAAATATTTCATAAGTGGAGGCGGTAGTTATAGTAATTTGTGATGAGTTGCATTTGTTGTAGCCAGCTTTTATTTATAGTAATTATTTGATAGTGACGGTTTATTTGTAGAGAATCATAATACAGGGTTTAGTTTGCTTGCATAATCAGAAACATTTGAAAGAAATTGACATTTTTTTTTTTTTGGAAGGGAGAAATTGACATATCTTATATTTTAATATGGTATAGTTGTTAGTTTATTTGTCTAAACACGAGAACAAGAAAACTTAAGTAATACTTGATATCATTGAATTGAGATAATTATAGAGGCAATACTGAAAAACTTTTATGGAAATATATTATTCATAAACTGTTTTTTATTTCCAATAAATTTTAAGTACGTGAATGTATTCTTATCATTCCGATCAGTCCATGGTAACATTACACCATGGAATTAAAAGATGTCATGTAAATAAATACTTCTTTTAAATTTATACAAGATACTCCAAGTAGTCACGTATTTGAATTGAAATATTCTCAATTGGCATTACCTCTGCTTCTTATCGTGCACGTCTTATATACTATAAAATGTAGTATGGGTATATAATAATCATTTTAATGTCAATATCTTTTATTACGTTCATCTCAGGTTTTATACTTCAACAACATTAAACTTGGTAACAAAGACTTGGCTCATGCAATAAACTTTTGTGTGAAACTAACAAAACTTAATGGGCATCTTCCAGTTACATTAAGTCTGAGGATTTTTCTGAAACAGGTCATCCAGTCTACATTAATCCTTTGTGTTAATCTGTGTCAAATTATGTGTTGTTGATAATTAAGTACAAGTATCCAAACCAATCAATTTTCAGGACAACACCATCCTTTGATTACTCCACTGCCATCCTTATAAATAATGCCGTATGACTTAGGATACTCCATGCATTGTGTTTCTATTCTATTAGGATGATGTTTGCATAATTTTCGGTTCTGCTTAACTGTAAAACTTTATTTCCGAAGTGCTTCTCCTATGTTCCAACTTGAAACACATACCCTTCTTGGACTAACCAACACAATCTATTTAAAAAACAGCATCAGGATTCTATAGCTCCAATAAATCTCCTAAGATCATCCATGACTAAAGTGAAGTGGCTTCCAAAGTTTATCTTCCTACATAAAACAAACTGGATTGTCGGAGACCTGCAAACTGCACCTTTATCCATGCTCACTCACTTTCTTCTAGAAATTATTAATTTACTTAAAACATGTTGGTCTCTTTATTGAAGATTACAATTAATGGTCATTATCATGTTACAGTGCTAAAAAGAACATTCTTCAATTCTTATGTAAACTTGAAAATCTGATATTAGAGGAAAGGGGAAAAACATGAGGGGAGACTTTAACCTTATACTAAAATTGCTAAAATTCTTACCTAAATGTATTAAGTTTCCTTGGAGCATGAAATGATGGTTTATCTGTCATTACTTTACTGCTTGTTAAGTGTCAAAATACACCTCAATCTTCCCTGTGGCACTACTTACCAAAGGACTGTTGCTTTGAGTAAATTCATTGATCATTTTTTTGGTTTATGTGCCAGCTCAAAAGCGTTGTTCCTGTAGGTTCCTGCATCCGCATTGCGTGCTCTTCCGATCTCTGGGTACATGTTTGAGTGCCCAGCAGAGAGAAGCCGCTTAGGTTTTCTAGTCTCGGTTACTTGGGAGTTCTAAAAACATGAAGGCGGGACCTGTTAGTAGATTCTTTGGACGGAATATCTGTACTTTCGCTGCTCTTTTCTTTACCACTGTTTTCCTCTGGGCTGGTGAGAAAAACACACTCTTCACTAGCCTACTATCATCAGAAGAGCAGTTAAGGATGTATACCCCAGGTATACACTTGCAGTAAATTGATATTGGTTCTCTTTTGTTGTTTTTCTATGTATTGGCTTGTAGCCTCAGTTAGAAGAAAACAAACTTAGCCATATCAAACATGAGCAACTCCTACGAAACTAATGTGTTTGCATCTGCAAGATAATGAAGTGAAAACTTCTCATCATGGTGGATGAACTTATATACATGTTTTCTGGATTAAATGAAAAACAATGCACTAGTTAATCCATAAGTAGTTATGTATTTCCCTGTGAAAGCTGGGAAAAATTCTGCATTAGGATGCTTGATAAAGTAATCATTCATTATGATTTTCTTTGGGTTGGGGTGGAACTGTAAGATTATTGGTATCATGATGATTTACAAAGAAAATGTTAAACATCAAACATAAAAGATTTTTCATTTTGAGGCAACTCATCTAAATGTGGAAGGCTAGCATTGCATGGCTTGCAAACAAATGTGTGATTTTCTCTGCTGATCAAACTTTCACTCGGTCTGTCAGTTTAAATAAAAGTACTGTCATTAAAAGTGAAATGATATAATCCCAGATGTCTAGCGCCATAAATGGTGCTAGATGCATGTGTGGCGTAAATATGAACACACCACATTAGCTGGCAGGTGGCCTCATTTGATGTGGCATGCCCAGATCCACATCATGCATGCGTCTGGCACCGTTTGTGACGCCGGTCGCTTGGGATTATATCATTTTCAGTCATAAAAATACTCTTCTACAGCCTGATTACTGACTGCTGACCCTGCAAATGTTAAACTTTTTATTTAACTGTCCTTCCATGGATATGGTAGCTGGTAGGACAAATAGCTTCTTATTTTTAAGGAGATCCTAAATTACCTTTGGCATTCTTCACTGATCCAAATTGAACTTCCTCGTTGTTTTAATTGTCTTCCTGATTAAATGAAAAGGTTTTTTGTCTTTACGCAATTAACGCTAGATTTTGAGTTTTAAAGTTTGTCATCTTTTCCAGTTCTAGTTCTCTTTTACACATTGAGTTTGCTTAAGTAACTTTAGTCACCATAATAAATAGTATCTCAAACTTGGATTTTCGAGTTGAAATACTTCCCCGGTGGCGTAAAAGACAGAAAAAATTTAGTCATCATAAGTATTTTGGAAAACCTTTATTAGGGGAAAAAAGTGGGAAAGGTTTATATGTTTTAAATAATAGCGTACATAGGAGAATGCTATGAGCAAAATAGTCAATATAAATGTTCATATATTTTAAGACATATTTTAAAGATCTGACATTTATTTCACTTCTCTTACGATAGAACTGTCTGGTATGGCAGATGTTTCGTTGGCTGATTTTGATTCTCCAGTATTGTTGAATTCCAAGAAGCAGCATTCAGAGGAATATTCACATTCCCGAATAGCAGATGATACTGAAGATAATGCATCTATAAAACATTCTGGCAGTACTGTGGAGGACACTTCTGATTTATCATCTCCTGAAAGAAAAGATGATAGCAGGATTTTAGGTTCCTCAGTTAATCAGCAAGGTGTGATTCTGTTCTTTTAATCTTGGTCACTCACTTATTCCTTTTCCTCATCTAATTTTCATTTCGTGTCTTTGACTGTTGAGTTTGAATGTGGTTATGGATTTACCAAATATAAGAATTTGATATCATCAGTGTGATTATTGTAGATTTCAACCCATGTCTTAATTATATTTAGTCCTGTATAGTTCATAGTGCAGTTTACTGGATCTAGATTCCAAGGACTCCGTGTTCATTGCAGCATGTGATTGCTGTTATACTAATTTTTAGCATTTTCGACAAGCATGCTCAGATTCGAAAATTCTCTCTGTAATGGAAGTGCTTTTTTCTGTAATACTTCGCCACAATTTTGATGTGAAAGGTTCTCATGTTCTAGAATTGCCTTCTCATGCAGCTAAGATACTTTTTCCTTTCTTTTTTCCTTTTTTCCCTTAACCATTTCAAATCTTCTTGCAATCGACAAAGCAAAAAAACACTGTTATGACCCCCCCCCCCGCCCCTTTTTTTTTTTTTGGGGGGGGGGGGAGGGGCTATTGTTAAATTCTAGGGGGGGTATCGAAAATTTAGAAATGTGTTTATTGCTCTCTTCTTGGTTATGCTGGATAATGCTTCAGCTTTCTGGGATTTGATTTGCAATTTGGTTTTGTAACTGACTCTGTGATCTCTTGCTGTAAGCCAACTGATCTCAACCCCTTTTAGCCATGGAACCGGACCCAAGGTTCCTATTTAAAGTGGCAGTATCTGTGGTCCATGCAGAAAATGAGAGTCTAGGCTTTCAATCCTTCTTCATGAGATTTGCATAAATTACATTGTGTAGAGTTTCAATGAAAAAGCTAATATTGAGATCTTTTTGGGTTCAAACATGGTTAGCATTGAGTTACTATTAACTGTTGTGAAATTTTGGTTCTGAAATAGATCTACACAATGTTTTAACAGGTCTACATTAGTTACTTAAATGCCTTGGGTGTTATTGTAATAGTTCTTTAAGAATTTAATATTTGGTACTTTATTAATCTATTTTTCGCCTGCTTTTACATTAGTTACTTTGCATTTCTCGAAGTTTGTGCTTTAAGATACCTCGTCTCACAGATGTTATGTCAATTAGATAATAGAAAACCTGTAGGATTCACTTCCAATAGGAGTATGTTAAGACTTTTAGAAGTAGGATCCGTGTTATTTCTGATATTGGTAACTAGGAGTATATTCAGAAGGTAGAAGTATGATCCTTGTCATTTCAGATATTGGTATAAGGTGTAGAGTTAAATATCCCAGTCATTACTTCTTGGAGAAGCTGTTAGATTATTTTTAGTTTGTGTATTGATCGCATGATTCTAGATCTGCCAGTATTGTCAAAGAAAGCAAAATTGAAGAAGCATCTGATTTGAATTTCAAGGTTGTAACATCTCTTTTGTTACTTGTGCAGCTTGTAATTACGCTAAAGGTAGATGGGTTGCGGACAGCAGGAGACCATTGTATTCTGGATTTGGATGTAAACAGATCGCTATCAGATATGTGGGCCTGTAGACTAACTCAGCGAACTGATTTTTCTTATGAAGGCTATCTTTGGCAACCAAACAATTGTGAGATGAGAGATTTCGAGGGTTCCGAATTCTTGAAAAGGTACTTGTCCTGTGTGCTGATTTAAAATGTTGCAATTACACTGGGATTGACTCTGCATTATTCCCTTCTCATATTAAGATTAATGGTTCACTACATTGGCATTGGTGTGTGAATTTTATAATGATTACAAGCTGTTATTACTTTTCTCGAAGTCCAGAAAGTATCTTGCCCATCTCTTTCCCAAGCTAATATTGTAAAATTTCACCTTAAATTCATCACAACTTGTGAAATAACTGTTACCAGATTGATCAGTCACATTCATGGGGATCTTGTACGGATATAAAAGGAAAAAATAAATATAGGATACGGTAACGGCATCACTCACTGTTGGCTTGTTGTTAAGGACTGTTTAGGGACCTCTGTGTGTGTGTGTGTGTGTGTAAGTGAGTGAGAGAGAGAGAGAGAGAGAGAGATTATGTTTCATTTGAATGTCTAAAGAGTGTAACCATCTTTCAGAATGCAGGGCAAGACTATTGCGTTTATAGGAGATTCACTGGGCAGACAGCAATTCCAATCTCTCATGTGCATGGTCACTGGTGGCATGGAAAAGCCAGAAATTGAGGATGTTGGATGGAAATATGGTCTTACTAAACCACGAGGTGCTATTCGGCCCGATGGATGGGCTTATCGATTTCCAGACACAAATACAACAATTCTATATTACTGGTCAGCAAGTCTCTGTGGAATTCAGCCCATAAATATCATAGATCCAGCCACTGAATTTGCCATGCATTTGGATCAGCCACCAGCCTTTTTAAGTCAATTTCTTGCTCAGTTTGATGTAGTGATTCTTAACACAGGTCATCACTGGAATCGAGGGAAGCTTAAAGCAAACCGTTGGATTATGCATGCAAATGGAAAGCCAGTAACTGACAGTAAGCTAGCACAAATAGGAAATGCAAAGAACTATACAATCTATAGTATTGCCAGATGGATGGACTCGCAAATTCGGTTATATCCACATCTAAAAGTCTTTTTCCGAACAATATCACCACGGCATTTTTCTAATGGTGACTGGAACACAGGAGGTAGCTGTGACAATACAACTCCACTGGCCAACGGTCGTGAAGTCTCACAAGATGAATCGAGTGATCTGGTTGTTGAAGGTGCTGTCCGGGGCACGAAGGTAAGGATTTTAGATGTAACTGCTATATCTCAACTGAGGGACGAGGCTCACATATCCCGGTACAGCATAAAAGCAGATGTGGGTATTAATGATTGCTTGCATTGGTGCCTGCCTGGAATTCCTGATACATGGAATGAGCTGTTTTATGCACAACTATAACTTTTGTTGTGTCTAAAGTGAAGGTATGGAGCCATCATCTACAATTATTGCTTTCGCTCGAATGGTTCTCTATTTGATATATTATTTCCGGACATACAATCTCAAATTCCCCGGCGTCACGGGGTGACGGGGGCTTGCTTTTTTGTGGTTCTTCCAATTGGGACTATTATCATGAAGAATGTGGTGTACTTGCTGTGCTACTTGCTAATTGCCATTGGGCTGGAAGATTGAAAATCTGCAGAGCGTGCTCAAAGTTTCAGGACAGATGTTCTATCTATAGTGTGTACTAGTTTTAATTTTTATGTTCTATTTTTTTTTTCCAATTTTTTTTTTTTTTTGAAAATAGAAAGTTCTTTGAGACTTTTCTGTCTGATTGCCATATTTGACAATGGCTTGTACACACCCAAGAACCCTTCAAAATACTTCTAATCGATTTCTGTATAATATATTTGAGAAGGAAACAAAGAATACATTGATTATGTATCTAGAAACTAGAAATAATGTCATCTTGTTAGTTTATACACTGATAACAACCTCAATTATAGAGATAACGCCGATTTCTGTTAAAGAGCCTGTATGGTTATAAAAATGTGAGTAACTACATATGGTTTTTTATATGTTCATTTTGAGAACCAAGCGGGAGCCCAAGTTGGCTCGTTAGAAGCGGGCCTTAAAATAATGTTCTTAAAGCTCTGTGGCC
Source organism: Nyctanthes arbor-tristis (assembly GCA_963692815.1). NCBI lineage: Eukaryota > Viridiplantae > Streptophyta > Magnoliopsida > Lamiales > Oleaceae > Nyctanthes > Nyctanthes arbor-tristis. The sequence continues at coordinate 58,772 of CAVNYN010202465.1, forward strand.
CGTGGGGTTAAATAAAACTTGCAACCATCACGTGGTTGTTACTTTCCATTCTTGTCAGGATTCCGTCATGCGGTAAAATTGAACAATATATAAAAAGTAAAAAGGGCATATAGTGTGTAGAGTTTCTTTTCAAAGCATTCTAGATGCTTTGTAATAAAACATCCCACTCCTTATCGTCATATGGGGTGGGGAGGTTTTTAAAAGTTTTTATTAGTATGTAGTTTAGTTTTAGTTAAGTTAAATGGTATTATGTAGGGTTTCAACTAAAACCTGTTTGGCGAGTTGAGCTTGCCTCGTCGACAGGTGCTTGTGCTTGGCTCGCCCTTGTTGGCCTATCACTTACAAGCCTAGCTCAACTCCTTCCCCTTTTATCAACAAAAGATGATACAAAAAGTTAAATAAAAGTGACACATGACAGTATTTTCTTTTTCAACACATCACATCACTTTTAAATCAATAACAATTACATATGCCACATATTTATTTTATCTAACTTTTTGTGCTTAGATGTGTTCAAATGAAATTATTCTTTTACAGTTTTACCCCACACCAGTCTATTATGTATATGGGTAATTTGCAACAATGGTCCCCAACCTTTATTATTCATTTGCATATTTGTCCCCAACTTTTAATGGAAGTGGAGAGAATAATGGAAACCTAAAAAGTGGTGGAATACTCTTCCCTTCAGGTAGGCAGGCGCTTTGACTTGGGAGACCCACGTCCTGTCTTACCAACCAATTCGTCAACGTGTTTGTTGGGTTTAACTAAAAGGGCAAAATCGTCAATTCAGTTTCAAGAAATGAATTTTCAAGGTCTTGATCTCCGGTATACCTGACTGTCCTGACCTCTAATTTCTCTCTCCAAAATCGCTCGTACCCCCCCGCCCAATTCGAGGGCCATCTCCCCCTCTTTCTTCATGCGCTATGGAGAACAATACCCAAGCGTCTGGTGCGTACGGCTTAAGTTCGTAGTTGTTTTTCATTATTTGGATCGTGATCGCATTTCAATTGCTGGATTGTGTTTGTTTTTTCTTAATTGGTATTAATTGTAATCGATTCAATTGCCGGATTATGAAGGAAAAAAATAATTGGGAAATTTAACCGTTCAGCATCCAGGACACCTGTTTTTGTCAAATTAATTTGGAGAGTTATCGGAAAAATTAATCCCCTGTGAGTGTGATTTATGTCGTGTTTTTCTTCTCTTTGAACTCCCCCATTTATTAATAACTATGGGCCTATGACTGATTCCACCATCCAGGTAGTAGCCCTCCCCCAAAGCCGTGGGAAAGAGCTGGATCCTCTTCGGGTCCTGCACCTTTCAAACCGCCTTCTGCTGGTAGCACAAGTGATGTAGTAGAAGCTTCCGGAACAGCAAGACCTGGTGAAGTTGTTTCAACTGCTGATAGGAATACAAGTGTTAATAGAAACGCTCTGGGGAGGCCAGTACCTTCTAGGCCATGGGAACAGCCGACGCATGGGAGCTCTCTTGGAGGTACATTCACTTGTGATCTACAGCATTCCTCCTGTTTTGATTTTAGTATGAATACCTTTAGATTCTCACTACACAGTTCCACATAGGTAACCAGGAAAGCAATATAGTGCTAAAAACATAATGATTGCCCATTAGGATAATAATCTTAACTTTCTGTTAAAACTGGACCAACAAATGTGTTTTTGAGATCGGAAGATTATTTGCCCACATATCATTAAAATATGGAAAACACTTCACTGACAAGTGACAACCCTATTTCGGCACATTTTATATGTACTGTCGGACTATACTTTGGATTCTCACATTAACAAGAACATTTTATTCTATGGTAGTCAATCCATCCATGGGGTGATGTCATCTTATAAGTGTTTTATTTATTGTCGGTTGTCACACCATATATTGGTTTTTTTAATGCATATTTATTTTTGAAAGAAATAAGAAACTTGCCTTGAACATTAGCATATGGCCACATATGATATAATACCTTGAAATGTGAAATATATGATTAAAGAGCTAAATGAAGGGAACTAATAAGTAGTTGCAATGAGGTCCACCATACTTGGAGTCTTGAGATACCTCGAGCATTTGTGATACGATCCAATGAAGGCAACCGAACAACCATTAATGAGTCAAGATAAATCCGTCAATTCAAGGCCAGCAGTGTCAGATTTTGACAAATAATATATGTTTTCCAAGTAGAAACAAGCCATTGAACAAAACTCATGGGCTAAAGCCTTTGAGCCCACCAGTCTCGTGGCCAAATTCCATTGTTTTGAGGGTTAAATCAGCACTTCAATTATTCTAGTGGAATTTATGGCGAATTTTCTAATTTATTTATTTTTATTATTACTTTCAGTAATTAGAATTTTTATATATTTTCTTTAATAAATTAGGTTTCTTTTTCTTCAAGAATTAGGTTTCTTTTCCTTCAAGAGTTAGGTTTCTTTTTCACCCTATATAAAGGGTTTCATTATAATACAATTGGGAGAGTTTTCATGATGAATTAAAGACATTGTCTTTGTTAAAGAGATGTAATTATCTTATTGGTAAATCGTGTTTCGTGGATTCGAATTACACGTCTCTTATCAAAGGATTTAGGGCTTTAATCCTTTGTGGCAAGGTTTTAACTTGTGTTCGTGATAAATTTTCAACGGGTACAAGTTCTAAGGTCAAATCTATTGCCCGAATATTGGCTTTTACGGGTTTCGAAGTAGTTCGCTTGCTTGGATTAAAATACGCGCTTCCGTGATCTTATCAATTTGTTAATAAGATCTAATCAGGATTCTATTTTTGCTTTAGTATAGGAATTGTCAAACAGTTTTCATCTATATAGTCGTGGCACCCAAAAGTCAAAAGTCGGAACTACCAGCCACTCATCTAGAACATATCTATTCTATTCTCATATAAATATAGAATCCTAATGGCAGCCTAGACTCAATTATATAGAAGAAAAGGTGTCAAAGATGATGTTACTAAAAAAAATCAAGGGGTTACTCTGTGAAGGACTGCGTTTGTCGTTTGTGTGAATGGCAATTTTGCAATAAGGTTAAGATGACAAGTGGACAACTTGCTATGACTGTTGATATTATATGCTACTGAATGTTGTATTGTTGAATTTTGAATTGTTGAGAAATATCTAAACAAATTAACTAATTAAGTATGCTACAAAGTATAAACATGTTGAACAGGTTTGTGGTATGAGTAGACATGATAAAATGAGAAATGATTACGTTTATAAGTCACTTAAAAGTGGCGACAATCCCTTTCAAACGAGGTGCTTTAGAATGTTCAGCGCTGGCTACTAGAAGAAGAATCATTTGGAAACGTGATAGAACTCATTGTAGCAGTGAACTTAGAGGAAAAGTTAAAACTAAAAGAGGTTCTAATAGTGATCTTAGAGCTAAGCTTTGAGTGCTTTTTATTTTTGCCATATCTTGGGAAACGAATCGGTGTTGATAGGCATGTGAATGTTTGGTCAAAATGCGTAATATCTATGTTACCATCTTAAATAGTTGACTGCATAAATTGTGGAGAAGAGAAATATGACAACCAGAAAATCCGGCAGTTACAGTTTCTTAACGCTTATATTAATGTATGCTCACCGGTCGCCATGGAGGTCAAGACACATATAAAATGTTCATCTTTTTTGGTTATTATTCTGATGTGATTATGTTTTTGCATGTAGTGAATATATAAATCGATTCATTACTTTTCTCTTTTCCAGTATATGATGTAACTTTTCCAGTATTTGATGTAAAAATTGTCTCTCTCATTCAGGGTATGGTTCAGGATTAAATTATAATTCGGGTTATGGCTCTGGTATGTATGGTGGTTCATATGGAGGATTTGGAGGACCGTATGGTGGTGGGTTGTATGGAAACAACATGTATAGAGGAGGTTATGGTGGACTTTATGGAAGTGGCATGCAAGGTGGAATGTATGGTGGATTTGGAGGCCCGATGGGAGGTTATGGAATGGGGATGGAGGTGGGGGGCCCCTGTGGCGATGACCCAAACAATCCATTTGGTGCCCCATCTTCTCCACCTGGATTCTGGATTTCCTTAATGAGAGTGGTAAGCATAGACAGCTACCAGTATTTTTCTCACTTGTCTATATGCACTTTAAGGATGATGTTTGAAGGTGACGCTGATTATTTAAGACCGTTCTTTTTTCCCTATGCAAATGAAACCACTTCATGTTATATTGTTATTTTATCACTATGCTGTCAAGACGGTTATATGTATAAAAATGTGTTTAAAAATATTAGTAATTAAATGGGCATTTTAACATTACGCCAAATTTACTGCAGAGTAATAGTGCGATACTAATTTAGTCGAACACCTATAATCTATTAATTTGTGGCATTTTGATAGGGGTTGAAGGTGGGTTTCTCAGGGATCTGGCCGCCCATAGGCATTTTGGAGTCTAATAGAACTTCTAGTGATCGGATTGGTCCAGAGTAGCAGTTTCTCAATTGGAGATTCTTTGGAGAATCATTAGGCCAGATTCCCGTGTTTATTGGTAGCTTCATATCATGTTCAAACTGTTGGTGCTGGTTTGGCTATAAGTTTGCTCCCTGCCTGCCTTTAACCCTTCTCCAGTAACCTTTTTCCTTTCAAATTTTAAAATAGCCACTAGTTTTGATATAGATTGGTCAAATTAAACTGATATAAATGTTTGATCAACACAAAAGTTGTCCCTTTTTTAATATTACTTAAAAGCAAAAAATAGAGTTGTTTATTTGAACAAGAAATGGAGTCCTGACTAATAAATTATCCAAAGCCTTCAATATTTTTACTTCCATAAGGACTTGATTTCTTGAACTTACATAAAGCTTAAGTGTGTGCTGTATTGTAACTCCGATCTAAATTTATGGAGTATAAAAAGAACTAGTTTATTTA
>CAVNYN010202466.1:0-33298 GCA_963692815.1 Nyctanthes arbor-tristis
GGCCACTTCCTCCCCTAATGATATATGTAAACTAAAGCGTTCTTTATATGGGCTAAAACAAGTTGGACTTAGTTTGAGAAATTCCGTACTACACTTCTTCACTTCAACTTTACACAAAGTTAGTATGATTATTCTCTCTTTTACAAGTCTGATGCTAGAATAGTTCTACTATTAGTTTATGTGGATGATATTATTATCACTGGCACTAATGGTGACCTGATTACGAAGCTCCAAAAGATGTTGCATACAACTTTTCATATGAAGGATCTTGGACTTCTTACTTACTCGTTGGGCCTCGAGGTTCATTATCAACCACATCGTATTCTTCTAAATCAACATAAGTATATTCAAGATCTTATTGCTTTAGCTGGCTTGGAGAATTCTACTCCTATTGATACCCCTATGGAGGTGAATGTATAATATAGAAAAGTTGAAGGGGATGTCTTGGCTGACCCTACTCTCTATCGACGATTGGTGGGAAGTCTTATACTTGACAAATACTAGACCTGATATTTCATATGCAGTTCATCAACTTAGTCAATTTATGTCTTCTCCCCGGCATCTCCATCTAGCAGCAGTTCATCGTATCATCCGTTATCTTTAGGGCTCATCAACTATTGGGTTGTTTTTTCCTACTGGTACATCTCCTTAGTTAGTTACCTATAGTGATTCTGATTGGGCTGGGTGACCAGATACACGTCGATCTACTACAGGTTGGTGTATGTTTTTAAGTGATGCCTTGATCTTTTGGAAGTATAAAAATCAAGATCGTGTTTCTAAATCTTCTACTGAGGCTAAATATCCGTCCATGTCTGCTGCTTATTCCGAAACTGGGGGTTACGTGGTCTTCTTAAGGAGATTGGGTTTTCTCAGCCTCATCATACCCCTCTTCGTGTTGATAACACTAGTGCTATTCAGATTGCAGCCAATCTTATGTTCCATGAACGTACCAAGAACATTGAGGTTGATTGTCATTCCATTTGAGATGCCTCGAATAGTAGGGTGATCTCTCTTCCTTGTGTTTCAAGTGACCTTCAGGTAGCTGGTGTCTTCACTAAAGCTTTAACTCAACAACGTCATCAATTCCTAGTGGGCAAATTGCAGTTGGTTGACTTACCAGCATCAATTTGAGGGGAGATGTTAACATAATAGCTCAAATTCAAATTGTCACACGTTATGTAATTTATTAGAATTAATTGTACATATTGTATTGTATTATTAGCCATATATTAGTTCCTAATTCTCAGGGATTACTCAATTGATGTTAGGAAATCCCCTGATTTACTCATTCCTTATATAGACTAGGGTAGATATTTTCCTTGTATAGCATTAGGACAAATAGCTATATATAAGGTTAATTACAGCAAGGAATAGCAAGGTTCTTTGACAGATTTCTTGAAAATTTCTTCCTTTTTGTCACCAGAAATCTTACAGAGCCAGAAAATGAGCGGGAAAAGCCACCCTTCTCTTATTATATATATATATATATATATATCACCAAATAAATTGAAATCTACTATCTACAACTTTACTTTATGAGGTATGTAATGAAGAAATTAAAAAATCGCATTGCAATGATTTTCTTCAACCAATTCATTCTCACTACCTCTCAAATTCTAACGTCGAAATTTAGAGTAAATTTTTGCTATCAAAAATTAGATCTTCGTAGTAAGTTTTGAATGTAGAGAGAGGGAGGAATGTCTTTTTAAGATGAGGGAATGTCAAATGTGGGAGTCGTGCACTCTAGAAAATGAAATGAGTGGGAAAGCAAAATACAAAATGCATGAAAGTAATTTTTTCATGGAAATTAGTCAATACACACCCATTGACCATTGTAATTAGAAAAATATTTATTTTAATTTTTAATTGACAAATTACAAATGTTAGGTCATTTTATTTGGAAGAATACGGTCAGTGTAACAAATTACAATTGAAAGTGTAATAACGATTTTTGCAATTTGTTTCCGATAACTACTATCAAGACCAAAATAGTTACAATTAAGAGTATTTTTCTAATTTATTACAAATATAACAACTTAAAAATCCCCTTTTTTCCTTAAATTACTAAAAAAACTTCCCTTAATCATTTCATTATATTTTCCTAATATAACGTGTGAGTTTGTAGTATATTTATCATTCTGTGTCTAATAAAATTACCATAATTTTATTAGATGACATGTAGTGTGCTTGTGCCATGTGTGAGCGTTGTGTTCCTTTCAAAAAATGTATAGTCTTATCGGATATAGATAGTGTGGCTGCAATTGTGATGTTCGGTACTCTGGTCTTGGATCTCATATCGCTTGCATAATATGTGACTGTGTGGCATATATATCATTCTGCGTCTAACAAAATTACTATAGTTTTTTTAGATAGCGTGTGGTGTCTTTGTCCCGTTTGTATGCATTGTGTTCCTGTAAAAAACAAGTAAAGTCTTGTCCCAATGTGGATAGTTTGGTGCTGCGTTTGTGGTGTTTCATACTTTAGTTTTAAATCCCACATTGGTTGGATAACGTATGAGTGTATAACATATATACAATCTCGTCTCTAACAAAATTACCATAATTTTATTAGATTAGATGGTGTGTGGTGTCTCTATGCTGTTTGTGCATTGCGTTCATATAAACAAAAGTACAGTCTTTTCGCAATGTGAATAATGTGATGCTACGTTTGTGGTGTCTCATACTCTGGTCTAATATCTCACCTTTCTTGCATAACTTGTGCGTGCATGGCATATATACTTTTTCTCTTCTAACAAAATTACTATAGTTCTGTTAGATGGCGTGTAGTGTCTTCATACTATGTATGCGCATTGTGTTCCTATAAAAAAAATATTTTGATATTTAAGTTTTAAATATATATATATATATATTATCTATACTCTGTGGTTAGAGTTTTAAAACAATTTTGTTAATTTACTAATTAATATTTGTGATAATTAGAGAAAATTGATAGGCGGTCAGGTACACTGATTCATACCTATAGCTAGTTGTGCTGATCAAATTGTTTAAAGTGAACAAGACATAGAGAGCATGGTGAATGTGTACTAGCATTAAGAGAGAAATGAACAATTTAGAAAACCTTTACGTGGTTTGAATACCTCTAAGTTGCCACCATCCTTTACCCTTACAGAACCTTTAACTTGTTAGGGTTTTGTACTCAAATTGGGAACATCCTCTGAGTTGCTACTGGTACAACCTTAACTTGATCTGCATACCTTTGAGTTGCCACCATCCTTTACCCTCACAGAACCTTTACCTTGTCTAGATTTTGTTCTCAATTCAAAACATCCTCTTAAGTTGCCACCACCCTATACCACTGCAGTAATTCTACTTGGTTTTAGTTTTTTAGTAGAGACTCTCATTGGCTTGCGATTTCTCTTTGAGGAACCTTGACCTTGGAGATTCATTGATACAATTAGTGGCGTAGCCAGCACAGAAGAGAGAGGGGGACAGATGAAAACTCAGAAAAAGTCATATATAGTATTAATTTTTGAAAACATTAAAAAAATCAAGTGCATTACAAATAGTGTTCAACAACTCAAAACCTCGTACATTAGGCTAATACGTAAGCTGAATGTGACGATTGTTTACATTAACAAATCATCAATTACAGAATCAATATCTATTTTGCTAACAATCTCTCTTTCAATAAAAATTGTCAAAATATCAGCAAGAAACTTACCATCCATTTTGTTGCCAACAACCGTCTTCACATGATTCATTGCCAAAAATACTCTCTCAGTCGTAGATGTGGAAACATGTAGTATTAAAACAAGGCGAATCAATCTTATTATCATTTTGTAGTCCTTCGCCTTCTTTGTTTCCACCAGCTTCTTGCACAATTTTGCAAGAGTAGGCACTTGAAATTGAGGATTAAGAACCACATGAGCATGAAAATATTGCAATTCACTCGTCAAGGCACACCTCTCATGATGCTCAAAATGGTCATGATAAAACTCTACTGCAAGCTTATAGATATTATCTCCATTAAATGATTCAAAAGAATTTTTAGGATCCAATGTCACACTGAGCTCAAGCAGTCTAACTGATGTCTCATTAAATCTCGAGTTCAACTCTGCTAATTGAAGATCTATGGACTCGTTGAAAATGTCAAAGTGGTAATGATGCTCAAGATTGATTTGCCTTCTACCACGACCAATGTTGTCGTTTAGGTCAGGGACGGTGATTACATATTTTGAGCAAAAGTCTTTTACCTCCTGAAGCAATTTCTCCCACCCTTGGTCTCTCAACTCTTGAAGAAGAGTTTTTGCAGTGGAGACATATCCAAGTGCATCCAAAATATCAACCGATTATTTTTGAAATATTTTGTAAAAGAAAATAAGTGATCCGTATAATTGCCCTCATTAAATGCAACCCAAACACAAAATCAAAACTTTGAATACTTCTGCAAGCACCAAGAGCTTCTATTCGAACCTTGGAAGTTAGACCACTGCAAGTTATATCCTCAAGCACCTTACAAGTTGCAGCATACATATCTATTATACTTAGAATATAATCATAATGAGAACCCCAATGGGTAGAACCTAAACGTTGTAAAGATGTCATCTGATTAGCTCCTTGTCTAAATTCACGCTCTCCACTTGCCAACATATTCTCAATTTCTATTCTATGGGCCGCTTGCAATTCTATGTTGCACTTGGTAACAGATTTGACAATGTTAATGATGTTATCCAATATAGAAAAGAACTCCCAAATAGGATCACATTGTTTTACTGAAGCAACCAATATCAACTGCAGCCTGTGAGCAAAGCAGTAGACATAGTAAGCATATGGACAATCTTTAAGAAACAATGTCTGTGGTCCATTCCATTGCCCACACATGTTATTAGCACCATTATATCCCTGGCCTCGTAATTTATAAACTTGAAGATCGTACTAAGAAAGAACATTAGATATCTCATCTTTAAGTGTTTCTGAAGAAGTCCTAGAAACACCCCTAATAGCAAAAAAGCGTTCAATCAAGATACCTGCAGAGTTTACAAACCTCAAAATAATAGCCATTTGCTCTCGATTTGACTCATCTTGTGCTTCATCAACAAGAAGAGAAAAGCAAGCATCTCCAATTTCCTCATGTATCATACGACGCACTCTGTTGGCCATGATTGCCAAAATCTCTTTCTGAATGTCCGGAGAAGTATATTTGGCATTATTTGGTGCATTACTTAGCACAACATCTCTGACATCTGAATTCCATCTTCCAATGTAATTAATCAATTCAATTACATTTCCACTATTAAAAGAATTCCATCTTCCAATGTAATTAATCAAGTCAATTACATTTCCACTATTAAAAGAATTTTCAGACTCATTATGCCCTCTCAAAGCACAACCTTGCAATGCTAGCCATTGAACACTCATAATTGTTGTCTTTAAACGCAATCGGTTTTTCACAATTTTTTTTTGCTGATTCTATCAATTACTTTATCAATATGTTGAGATGGCCTCATCAAAGAGTAAGCACATGCCACACACTAAGTTAGTTTAGGAGTATACTGATTGTTATTTGATTCCTCGTCCTCAGTATTTATTATTGGCATGAAGAAAGAATTCTATGTAGTTTTGGTTTTCTTACTAGGAGGCTGATGTGTAGCTATAATTTCATCTATACAATCAAAGCATTTAACATAATCAGTTAAAAGATTTATTTTCTATAAGATAATTCACTTGCTAACATTAAAAAACAATAACATCTGGTTTACAACCAAACAATAAGAAAGAAGTACACCAAACATGACGCCATGAGACCAACAATATAGATGCTAAATCTATTATATTCCTAATTCCATTTTGTAGAATTTCTTTTTTGTACCAAAAACTCATAATTTCCTTCTACAAAGTATAATCCACATTCGACACTATCTATAATTTACATGAGTCTCAAGTTTCAACAATTATTTCCACCAAGATATAAGCACTTTTGATGACAATATCAATCACTTAAATTAATAAAGAAAAACTAAATAAGTTAGCAAGTTTCAACAGTTAAATAATAATTTTTATTCAACTCAACCAACATAAACCAATTAGCAAGTATATTATGTCGTTATCTAAACAATACAAGAATTTTATATTAAACCTACAAAATTTCCGCATACAAAATAAAATTTGTAGGCAAAGATCTCTTCTCCCCACAAAAAAGATACTTTGTAGGGGTTTATACTTTCCTGGTAAAATTATGTCCGCAGACAAATTAAATTTGTAGGCGGAGTAATCATTTCCCCCACAAAACATCACTTAGTATGGATCTGTGATTTGCCTAAAAAATAATCACTGAACACAAAATTAAATTTATGAGCAATTCTAGGGGGATATGAAAGTGGGACATTATTAGGTGACATTCTCATGTGGCACACATTCATTGAGTGATGATTACATGGCTACTTTTTAATCATCCAATACAAGTGCGCCACATAAGAATGTCACTTTAAGAATGTCCCATTTTCATGTCCCCATAGAATTTCTCTAAATTTATAGGTAGAGTTACCCTTTCCCTGCAAATGAACACTTTGTAGACATTTGAATTCTGCCTACAAATACCTTCACCATCAAAATTAGATTTTTAGGCTAAAGCTTCTTTTCTTCACATAACATCATTTTTTAGGCAGATGATTTGCTTTAAAATTTTGAAAAAATAGAAGATTTATGTCTTAGATCATACACAATTTTTTTTCCATAGACATTTGTTAAGATTTCTTCTTTTACTTGACCCCCAAAAAAAAAATTCGAGCTAATAGTTGCAAAATATTCTTTTTTCCAAGAGTTTAAACAAAAAATTAATATTGACATGAAGCATATTTTGGAGAAGAGAGAGAGAGCAATTACAAATAAAAAATAGAATCATATATTGTAATAATTTTTATATTGTATATCTATATATATGTCATTAAAAAAATAAAAAAATAAAAAATAAAAAGATTGACTATCAACATAAGAGGGAAGAATTTTCCCAATTACTAATTTCCCTCGTTTTTAGCCTTATTACCTTTTAGAGAGAGAGAGAGAGAGAGAGAGAGAGAGAGAGATTAAAAATAAAAAATAGAATCATATATTGTAATTTTTTTTATATTGTATATATATATGTCGTTAAAAAAATAAAAAAATAAAAAATCGACCATCAACATAAGAGGGAAGAATTTTCCCAATTACTAATTTCCCTTGTTTTAGACTTATTACCTGTGAGTGAGAGAGAGAGGGAGAGATTAAAAATAAAAAATAGAATCATAAATTGTAATAATTGTTATATTGTATATATATGTGTGTGTGTCGTTAAAAAAAATTAAAAAATAAAAAGATCGACTATCAACGTAAGAGGGAAGAATTTTCCCAGTTACTAATTTCCCTCGTTTTAACCTTATTACCTTATCGTAAGAGAGAGAGAGAGAGAGAGAGAGAGAGAGAGATTAAAAATAAAAAATAGAATCATAAATTGTAATAATTGTTATATTGTATATATATGTGTGTGTGTCGTTAAAAAAAATTAAAAAATAAAAAGATCGACTATCAACGTAAGAGGGAAGAATTTTCCCAGTTACTAATTTCCCTCGTTTTAACCTTATTACCTTATCGTAAGAGAGAGAGAGAGAGAGAGAGAGAGAGAGAGATTAAAAATAAAAAATAGAATCATAAATTGTAATAATTGTTATATTGTATATATATGTGTGTGTGTCGTTAAAAAAAATTAAAAAATAAAAAGATCGACTATCAACGTAAGAGGGAAGAATTTTCCCAGTTACTAATTTCCCTCGTTTTAACCTTATTACCTTATCGTAAGAGAGAGAGAGAGAGAGAGAGAGAGAGAGAGATTAAAAATAAAAAATAGAATCATAAATTGTAATAATTGTTATATTGTATATATATGTGTGTGTGTCGTTAAAAAAAATTAAAAAATAAAAAGATCGACTATCAACGTAAGAGGGAAGAATTTTCCCAGTTACTAATTTCCCTCGTTTTAACCTTATTACCTTATCGTAAGAGAGAGAGAGAGAGAGAGAGAGAGAGAGAGATTAAAAATAAAAAATAGAATCATAAATTGTAATAATTGTTATATTGTATATATATGTGTGTGTGTCGTTAAAAAAAATTAAAAAATAAAAAGATCGACTATCAACGTAAGAGGGAAGAATTTTCCCAGTTACTAATTTCCCTCGTTTTAACCTTATTACCTTATCGTATTCACATTCACGAAATTTCCTCAATCCGTCAATGTATCTGCTTCTCCTTTCTCAACTAGTGATTTGTTCTCTATCAAAGTAAGCACTACCGTTTGCTCTCTCAAAAGCCCTCGGCCTTCTGTTGTTTCTTCTCCACTTGGTAATTTCTTCTCGAGGCATCGATCGGTTGTACTCTTTTCCAATTCTATCAAGAATGTTAATATGCGTATCGTGAGCAGGGGAATTATTGGAAGAAATAGGTTTAATTTGCCTATATCTAGAAACCAGAACTTTCTATTTCCAAGGTACCAAGTTCATGTTTTTTTCGCTGTTTTATTTACTTTCTGAACCCGTGTGTTCACTTTTTTCCCCTCTTTTTCATTTTTCCGATTTGGACTATTTTTCAATTTTTATACTTGTTATAAATTATAGTAGTTTAGGGAACCATGAATGAATGGGAAACCGGTAGTAATTTACACAAAACATGTAATGGTTGCTATAATGCAGACATTATAATAAAATTTTGATATGCCATTTCACGTCTGATTATACAGATTTACAGCAGACAAGAAAAGTTATTTGCTAGTGTCGAGTCACATTCCTCTTCCTCAGCTTACCTACAATAGCATTTCAAACAACAACTTGTTATCTTCATCAATACGCCTTTATCACACTGCCCATTGTCGAGGCTAAGAGAATGAATATACTAATCAGATCATGAAATTACAAAACTCTCATCACTTTCTCAACCCTTTTTCTCTATGCAAGACATCACTTGGTCCGAAGATTTTCTTTGGCAATTATATATTGCAATTTCTGTACCATCTAGAACTCTCACCGTGCAATGCAATAACTCAAACTATTGGTAACAAGTTTATTCAGTTTACGATAATAACGCACCATTATATTTGAGCACACTTGATTCTAGTAATCTGAAAGTGGATTAAGATTTTGTGGGCTATTTTTGAGGAAAGTGGGGATTAAGTGATACAATCTCATAGTTCTTATCCAAATCTTCATAACTAAAAATTGATTAGCCAACTCTTTTTTCCAGAACATGAAGTATAGTTTCCTAGTTAGTTTCTGGCATCAAATTCAAGATCCTTTATTGTGGATGACAATCAGGCCTTACATTCAGCAACATACATAAGTACCTAATAGTTGCTAATAAAATTTGAAACTGGAAGTAATTTATAATTAAAAAAATAGAATTAATACATTGAGCCCTTGGAACCTTTCTGTTGTACTTGAAGGTAAAATCAATATGGTTTTTCATTATATTGACCGTGTAACTCTATCTTTGTTTCAAAAATGTGTATTTATAGTTTCATATTAAATGGTTATCATCAACCATCAATATCATCCCTTCCATACTATATTTAATGCTTTACATGGGGATGTATTCTTGAATTTTTTGGGTTACTTGTTCGAGATTAAATTGTTAGTCCCTGGTGTAATGCGTGACTGATTAGTTTGGTCTTGAAACTTTAGAAAAAGAAAATCCATAATCTTTAAGGTTTGGATAGAATTTGCTGACTTGTGAATCAAGAATGGCCAAGAGGTGGATTCTTGTGAGTTGAGATGTTGGTTTGTTGAGTTTTTGTCGGAGTTGAAGAGTCAATTGAATTATATGGTGAGAATTTTGCAATAATATTTACGACTCTTGGTCCTCTGTTAGTTACTTCTCAATGATTTAATTAAGTTAAGATTGTAATGTATTTATCTTAAGTCAACATGACATATATATGTGTGTGTATATATATCGTGGTCCTCATTCCTTTGATACTTGTTCTAAACTACTTCACTGGTGATTTAATTGTTTGAATCCAGTGGTTTACGCATTGAATTAGGATAGAATACGTTTATCAGGTCTAAAAAGGCTAAAAAATTGCTGAAAGTTTCTTGTTTGAATCCACATAGAAATATCACTGAAAATACATGCTAATCAATAAATTTATGAATGATACAGGACATGACCTATTTCATTGACTATGCTTTCAATATTTGGACCTGGGCAACTTGCTTTATGTTTTCATTCTCAATAATGCTCTCATATTAAATTTACAGATTGGGATGATAATCCAGCTAAGCCCCTTTATAATTTTAAATCACTAAAATAGTTAGTTGTTTGTCTCTAATTATTGTATTGCAAGATTGATGTGGTACATGTTCTTTTCACATGTGACTTTGACAGGTTAAGTAGAAACTACAGGGACTGAAGGAAATGGGGTGGGAGAATTAGATGATGAAATAGAGAGGGAGGATGGTAGTGTGTATATTTTTTTAATAGTAAATTTTCTTATTACATGAATTAAGTTCAACTATTGGCTATTTCTAAGCTACAGTTAGCGGCTAATATTGGTTTTGCAGGTGTAGGTCCAAGGCGCTTCCCAAGGACTGAAAATGATCAACCTGCTCGAGGGCCCTGTAAACAAATAAAGACATCTTGTATTGTTCATACCACTAAGAAAAACATTTTGAGTTCATTCAACAAAGTGACTAAGAGAGTAACAAATTATGAGGTATATTTAGCTTACTAATTGAATTGGTTCTTGGAGTTAGTTTACATCAGATTTTTTGTATTAGTTTGTTGGATACTTTACATTTGATATTAGTTAAATATGTTCTATTCAGTTTATCTCTTGATGGAGAACGTTGGGTATGGTAGTATGTTTTAAGTTAAAGATAATGGAATATATGAGTTTGTTCGTGGTCTTATTGTGGCATACTAGTAACTTAACCTATAATTATTAAGACATATGATGATAATATTATACCTATGAAGATACCTTGATGCTGGACTAAATATAATGATATTTGTTCTAGGTAAAAAGCATAGACGTCGAATTCATGATTTGGAATACGTGGTTTGGAATATGCCTGTACTCATCTTCAAGATACTAGGACATCTCCTCCAAATGTGAGACATTTGGAAAATAGTTAATGTTGCTCGAATGGATACAGAGCAAAGATTGCAAAATAATTAAAGTGTTTTCAGCAATTTTCGTGATGAATAGAAATTCATGAGGTAGTATTAAGTTATTCTTCATAGAGATGGTTATGTATTTAGATACATGATCACGTACAGTTAATGTTTACTACATTAATTTATTCTTTTATTACATTTTTATTTTACCAATAGTTTTGGACCTTTGGTTGTGATTTTGGCACAATATTTCAAATGCAATTATAAATCTATTGATTTTTGTTGTACTTTTGTGTATTTCAATATCAATTTCAAACGGACATGATAAATTAGGACAATATGACAGAACAAAAAGAGTACATAAAACTTATTTCCCTTCAATCTTTTCTTTGTCGGGGGAAAACCACCTAATGGTACATAAAACTTATTTCCCTTCAATCTTTTTCTATGTCGGGCAAAACCACTTAACCTACAAATATGATTTCTCCACAAACCTTATTCCTCAAGAAAAGTAAGTTTGGCCTAAAAATATAACGTATTCGTTATACATAAAATGTATAAAAACTAATATACATAAAATGTACAAAATATACAATATTCCACACTTATAGAATAATAGAAAGACAATAACTCAGGGCTAGGGCAAAATCAATTTTTTTCTTGAAAATAAAAACAATTCCCCATCATATTTAAACATAACTTAGGGCAAAATCAATTTAGGAATGAGGGCTAGAATTTACCTAGAAAATTAGAGGAAGAAGGAATTTACCTGGAAAATTAGAGGAAGAAGATGCCTAGAAGAGAAGAAAGAGAAATCAGCCGTCGCGGATCGCCGTTCACCGCCTAACCACCGCCGGAGCTGGTATTTGAGGGACGATCTCACGAGGGTTAAGGCAGTCGACTGCAGAGAAGTGAAATAAGAGAGCAGAACAGTACTGAAGAATCGACAATTAACATTTTGGGTTCTGGCATTTTTTCTCTAAAGCTTCTAAGAGTTATTGGGCCGAAATTTATTGGCCCCAAGCCCGAGTTCAAATAAGCCATGCCCACAGCTTTCGAGAAAAAAATTTTTTTTTGGGGGTTTCTTATAAAAACCTTTTTTTTTTTAATATGGTTCTAGAAAAGTACATTCTAAAAAGTGTTTGGTTGGGTCACTAGATTATAATCTAGATTATAATCTGCCACACAGCATCATTTTATTGGTTTCATTTTTTTCAAAAAGTCAAAAAATAAAAGTTAAGCCGCAATTATTTACTTTTCACAAAAAACAATCAATTAAATGATGTCACGTAATAGATTATAATCCAACCAAATAATCTACTAGTTCCCAAACACTTTCGGTTTTGAATCTATTTATAAAAATACCCCAGCCAATTGTAAAAATGCCCCTACTAAATTTTAATTAATTTCAATTGTTTATTAAATTCAATTATAATAATTATTATTTTATAATTATTTTTAATTATTATTTTATAATTATTATTAATAATAATTATAAAATAATAATTATTATAATTAATATGTAGTGTTTTTACAACAAAATCACCGCTGTGTCACAACTGTTTACACCGCTTCCACCGCTAAGTTATTAAAAAAACTTGTATTAAAATCTCTAATTAAAAAAAATCCCATAACACATGGTAACATGGAAAAAATTGTGTTACTAGCAATAAAAACACTAAAAAAATACCGTAACACATCGTAACATGGAAAAAATTTTAATAACATAGCAAATTAATAAACTCAATAAAAAGTGGTAACTCAAAAAGTAATGTGAAAATAAAAACAAAAAGAATGGTAACCAAAAAAAAATTTGTAACAGCCCCAAATACGGTAACAAACACCATTCACAGAAAAAAAATCTAAAAAAAGAAAAAAAGAAATAGTCACGTGTATCAGAAAACACCAAAATTATAGGAATAGCAATCTAAAATATAGTATTACCTCTAAAACTATAATAACAAATATTGTAAAAACACTAAAAGCATGGGGTAACAATCTAAAATATAGGTGTTACCAATAAAATTATTGTAACACCCATTGTAAAAACATTATTACTAACAAAATGCTCTATAACAATAAATGAAGTAAAATTCTCTCAAAAAAAAAAATTCAATCGGAGATAAAAGAAAAAAATGAAGTAAAATTGCAAGAAACAAAACAAGTAGATACTGCATATTGGAACGATTAATTTCAAATCACAATAACAAGTTTTGTATTATAACCAAAGATGGCAGCGGCCCATGGCGAGTTTCTTCCACTCGCTGTGGTTTTCTTGGTAGTGGGAGGGATGGGGTCGGGTGGGAAGAGCAAGACATGTTGGAGGCGGAGGGGGATTTTTTGTAGTGGGGAACAGGTGAAGCGTGGTGGTGGCAACTGCAACTGCAACGGACGGGTGGAGTGGCCAGTGGTGGAATATAGCCTCCTTATTTACAACGGTTTGGCAGAACCTTGATTCGAGGTTCACTTACCCTTCTCAGGCAGCAGCGAACGGCGGTCTCCGATCTAAGTCCTGATCTAGTAGCCTCTCATTTGAGTCCCCAGCGAATCTAATGCTGTTCTGTCGGAATCCGCTGACTGCCACGAACAACAACAGCGGTTACAAAATATACCTGCGAAACAGCTGCTGCTCGCCAATGCTTCCCCGATCTTATTTCCCGTAATGTCGATTTGGTGTTGTGGGTGATGGCGGTGGCGGGTGGAGGTAGAGGTGGAGGCAGCGGCGAGTGGAGGTGGAGGTGGAGGCAATGGCGGGTAGCGAAGATTATTTAGATGAGAAATCAATGTATTATTAAATAATAATTAGGGTTTGGGTGATGGTAGGATTATATAATTTTTAATTTTAATGATAAATTAAAAATATTAAAATTAATAATTATGATAAAAATATATAATAATAATTAATAATTATTATAATTAAAAAATGGAAAAGAAAAACACAGTGGTAAAAAAACAATAAGAAATACTATATATATATATATATATATATATTGTATTATATAATGGAGTGAAAAAGAAAGTGCTAATTTGAAAAGGGCGATTTGTCTAATTGTTATTTTTTTTAACCTCTAGTATTGGGCCTTCTGGATACGATAAAACCAATCTCTGGAATGTACCATCGTCTACCATTTGTTCTTAAAACATCTTGCAGAAATCGAACTCCGATGAACTGGAAAATGTTGATCAAATACCATGAGCACTGGACGTGAATCCAAACCTTAGGAGCAGAACAAAATGATGCTGGAATGAGGACTTCTCTAGATGCACATTACAATGCCTGATGAAATATTCCGGGGCATCCCTAGCTACCTGGGGTCCCTAGTGATAACAGAATTCTACGAAATTCCTCGCCAATCACCTTTGCCAAGCTTTTGCAAACCAAGGAAAAACAGTCTATGCTCCTTTCCATAAAACGCCTGAAGATCAAACTAATGACTTTCAAACACAGCTGTATAGAATGCTAAAGTAGAGGTCCATAGAAAAGGTTACAATCACTTCCAGTTACATATATAGAAAAGTTTGAAAAAAAAAAAAGGTAAATATAATATCTTCACAGGTTGCTACACTGCATTTCAGCTGACGAAAAATCCGAGAAGAAAAAAACTTTAGTGACATTCAACAAGCAAAATAGAAATCGGCTATATATAATCTACAACAAACAAGAGAAAACCCTGAGTTGTTTAATAGAAGAAGAGATGAACAGTTCATCACCCGTTAGAAATTCTCAATTACTGGAACACAGCAGATCAAAGACATCTACAAAAAGGGGGGGAACTATTAAGAGAACATTAAAATCTTAGCAATAACCCATTCAAGGGGATCCAAAACTTGTAACAAATAGATAGGCAAGTTCTCACCATAAGAGACCAAGCAGTACCCACAAATTCGTGGGATACCTGTAGCAGGGCAAGAACCTAATAAGAGGAAAACAATAAAAAAAAAAAGATCACCAATTTTTCCCCCACATTGCAAATTCTAAATTGAGCATACACAAGATAAGTTTGCGTTGTTTTCAAAGCTAAATATTCATTAGCCTAACGCTGAGATGCAAATTTAGAACGCTCGATTAACATCACTTGCTAAAATACCCAAAATTCCATGGCCTCGGAACTCGACGGTACATCCAGACCCAGTACCATTGTTCAAACCTAACAAACATCATAGTACTGATGATATCTCGCGCGACGCACATGAAGTTCCCTAAACGACACAATTTTCCATAAACATTACCATTAACAGATTAACCGGTGCCAATTTTTTTCTTTTGCCCGACCCAAAACAGTTTTTTTAAGAAAAGTTAAGCTTATCTTAAAGGAGCTCCAAATTCTAATTTGGCATGCCAATTAGACATAGGGCCCCATGCCATATGTGAAATGCAATTCCCTCCCCCTCCCCAACTCCCCCATTTTTTACCGGGCCCCATCAGAAAAAATAAACAGAGTATTTGACAACTGCATGTGATTATAATCTGGATTATAATCTGTGACGTGATATCATTTTATTGGTTATTTTTGTAAAAAGTAAATAATTGTGGCTTGATTTTGACTTTTTGAAAAAAGTGAAACCAATAAAGAACTTGTTTGATCCTATTTATTTGGGGAATTTATAATGAGGAGAGAGGTAAAATGTGTATTGAAAATATAAAAATGTGTGAAATATGTGATTGTAATTAAAAAGTTGTCAAATCAAATATTAAATCAGTGGTAGGTAAATTTATAAATTGAGAAAATAAAATAGATCAAACAAACTCAAAATGATGTCGTGAGACAGATTATAACAATCTAGATTATAATCTCATGCAGTTGCCAACACTCTGAAAATCTGTACCATACCCACACCCCACCCCATATTTCATAACCCACCCCATCGCCCTAGATCGATCCCTCCCTCTCTCTATCTGAGCTCCTCTTCCCCCACCCCAACAAAATCGCCCTCAATTTTTTTCACGCCGGGCGGCTGGAGAAGCCGCCCAGCCCACTCTACATTTCAGATAACCTCCCTAGGCTAAATGAAATCGTTCCCTCCCCAGTCTTTTTCCTTATTTCCTTCCCTTATATGCTTCTTGCTCTCCTCACATCACCATCCATCCAAAAACTACCAGTTAATTAGAACAAATACCAACATCAATGGTTGCTAAAGCAGGCCGTCTCAATTTCTTTTCTCCGCAGATTATTTGAAATAGGTAGATTTACCTTTTCATTTTGGTTTTGCATTTTGATTTATATTCAATATTTATTTTGGTTTATGTATATGATATTTTTGTTGAATGCAGAGGAGGGATTTTGAGTGGATTCAGAAGCAACCGAAATATGCAAAGTACTCCGATTGATCATGGATTTGTGACCATGACGGCGATGGAGATGGTTGTTCTGGCGTACGGATCAATGTTCAATAAAACGCTTCCAGCAAAGTATGCTGTAGTGGAATCGATTCCTGTTACAAGAAAGCATTGCAGAGACGATTCATATCCATCATTCCCCAATACTATTGTTCAGAATCAGAATCAAAAGAGCCGATGCTCTTCTTTTATGACGATAAAGATTTTTCGTCCCAGATCCATTAGCAATAACTGGAAATCGATCGATTTATCACACAACACGTAAGTTAATTATGAATCTATCGGTTGCTCTGACGAATATTCAGTACTGGACTGAATTTATTTATTTTTAAATTTCATATATCAGGTTGAGAAAGTGAGGGCAGAGATTGAAGAAAGATGGGAGAGATATTCTCTAATCATGGTGAAGGCAACTAAGGAAGATATAATGAAGAAACTAAAAGCTAAAAGATGAGGAAATTGAAAAGATTGGGAAATTAAATTTGGCCCTGGAAGAGAGAGTGAGATCTCTTTATGCAGATAAACGAAGCCCAACGCCTTGAGATGCAATCTGGAAC
Source organism: Nyctanthes arbor-tristis (assembly GCA_963692815.1). NCBI lineage: Eukaryota > Viridiplantae > Streptophyta > Magnoliopsida > Lamiales > Oleaceae > Nyctanthes > Nyctanthes arbor-tristis. The sequence continues at coordinate 16,992 of CAVNYN010202466.1, forward strand.
AAATCCTCATCCAAGTGGGGCCCCAAGAAAAAAGGGAAAATTGCATTGCACATGCGTCATGGGGCCCATTGTCCCATTGGCATGCCAAATCAGAATTTGAGGCTCCTTTAAGAAAAGGTTAACTTTTCTTGGAAAAATTGTGAACCAAAGTGGAAACATTTATTTTCTTATAAATATCATCTCCACTCGATTGACTCGATCTTCGAAAACAAAATTCTAATTCTGTTCTCATTTCAAATATCATTCTTCTGCCCAACAATGAAGTTCCCTTACCCCAAGTATATCACACAAAACAAGCTCTCGCATACTGTTGAAGCTGTTGTAGTTTAGACCATAGAGTACCTACTGAATTACCGCCACAATTATGAGCAAAGACGGAGACAACTTTGAAGCAGCATCTCGTGCAGAGGTAAAACTTGGCAATGATTTTGGTGTTCAGTAATTTCTCATCTACTGGCTTATGAGGATGATCTCATTTACTAGATTTAATTTCAATAAGGAATTTACCCATTCTACATTGCGGATTGTAAATTCTGCTCAATGATCTTTCTGCATTCTTGACTCATGAGTCATGACTCATTTTCTCATTAATTCTTCGTCATAAGATTTGAATGCTCTGCTTATTTTGTTTATTTTAAATAAGCTTATTTTTACTTACCGATGATTGAAACTGTAGGTCTACTACCTTAAAGCACGCTTGATGTATAAAAAAAATAAGGTAAAGTCTTATCGCGATGTGAATAATTTGGTGCTATACTTGTGGTGCTTCAGACTCTAATCTTGGAACCCACGTCGCATTTAGTCCCCAACCTTTCAAAAATTCACATGAAATGCCGTTTCAGATGATTTCCATCCATTTTTCATTAAGTTCTAACAAAATAACAATTTTACCTTCATATAATTAACTAGACAATGAAATAAGTACAAATAAAAGCTATATAAAAGGGGGGAATACATCTTTTCCAGCCAACCCATCCAATAATAATGGCCGTCGGTGATTGCTATTTTTAAAATTTCCAACGGTTGTAACTTTCTATTAGAAATTACTGACGAGCAAGTCCGTGAGTGAAGTTATTCTGCCTTCGTTGATCAGTCACAAGGCTATCACCCATGGGATTTTCCGACCACCTTCCGCCATTAATAAAGCTCGTTTCCAATGGAAGTTTTACCATTACCAACAAAAATCTATCACCAGTGATGGCTATTTTTCTTGTAGAATGTTGACCACAAAATTTATGGTTGGAAAAAACTATGTATACTTATTTATATTTTTATAATTCTTTTGGCATTTTTTAGAACTCAGTTTGTGTCATTTCTTTGTAATTGTATTAATATTTAATGATACAAGGGTAAAATTGTCATTTGAGTACCAAATTATGATTAAAAAAATTTAATAACATATTTGCCTATATTTTGTTTTTTTAAGTACCAAACTAACAAATACTAACTCCATTTGAATTTTTTTCTATTAAAAAAATTTCCATTTTTGTTTTTTTAAGTTTTAATAATTTTCAAATAATGAATTATATATTATCACAATTTATATATTATTAAATGCTACTGAGATTCTGGAATCAATTTCCCTCTCATTTTTTATTCTGGAATCTCAATTTTTTTTTTTTATTTTTGCTTTCCTTTTTCCTCCAATCATTTGCTTGCAACATATTTTTTGTCCAACTCCCAACTTTTTTATTTTTATAGTTCTTTTTTAAAAGAACTCCCCAGTTTCTATATATTAACTACCCACTATCAATTTTTCCTTTTCTTTTTTCCCTCCAACTCCCAACTTTTTATTTTTATAATTCTTTTTTCAAGCAACTCCACACTTTCTATTTATATTAACTACCCACTATCTATTTTTCCCCCTTGCACGAATTTTCTTTTCTACAACAATCTCCTTTTTTTATTTCCTTCAAAATATTCAACTATCCACATATTTACATTCTGCACTTAGTAATTACTGTTCTTTTCATCTCTTGTCGAGATACTAAGTCTAAACTAATTTGACATGACATACATCAAAATATTCTATATATTATTAAACTAACTAATCTATCTGTACGTTGCACGGGAAACATGTATACATGCTAAAATAAACTAAAACAAACAATTAATTAAACGATAAAAAATAAAAATGATATACTCACTCGAACTAAAAATTAACTAAAAGAAAAATATGTGCAATTGCTTCCAAAATTGATATTCTGTGTTAATTGATCAATTGCTGTCAAATATATGTGTGCAATATATAGATATATATATATATATAGCTGCTGGTATACTTACTTGATTAGGCGGTCTGAAGATTGCTTTGATTATTCAAATATAAAAGGAAGAGATAATTGCGGCATGAAAGTTGCTTTGATTATTCAAATATAAAAAGAAATAGATAATTACTAATTTGATTATTACACCTACCCAGTTAAACACAAGAAAAGAGCTAATTAAGAATTTGATTGATATATTTACTTGATTAATCAAAATCTAAAGCATTTATAAAAGTCAAAAGTTCCGGCTCAACAACTGGAAGATGATTAAAAATCACTATGCAAAATTAAAAAATATAATAAACAAAATTCTGAAATTTTGAGAAAAAAAGATTAAGGTGAGCAGATAAATAGAATATAAAAAATTACTGTACAAAATTAAAAATTAACCCAATACTTAGTATTATCTGATTATTATTAGGGTGAACAAAAATAAAAACAGAAAAATAAATGAGATATTAGCGATATCAGCATTACATCAAATTCCTAATTCCCTTAGGATGCCAGTTTTAGGCGGTAAAAAATTAACCCACCACTTAGTTAGTATTATAAATATATAAATATAAATGACATCAGATTCCTAATTCTCTTAGGATGCCAGTTTTAGGCAGGAAAAAATTAACCCTTTATTTAGTTAGTATTACAAATATATAGATTATTATTATAGTGAACGAAAATAAAAGTAGAAAAATAAATGAGACATCAGCGACACCAGCATTACATCAAATTCTTAATTCCTTTAGGATGACAGTTTTATGAGGGAAAAAATTAACCCACCACTTAGTTAGTATTATGAATATATAGATATAGATTATTATTAGGGTAAACGAAATGAAAACAGAAAAATAAATGAGACATCAGCAACATCAGCATGAAATCATATTCTTAATTCCCTTAGGATATCATTTTTAGGCGGGAAAAATTAACCCACCACTTAGCTAGTATTATAAATATATAGATGACATCAGATTCCTAATTCCCTTAGGATGCCAGTTTTAGACGGGAAAAAAATTAACCCTCCACTTAGTATTTTAAATATATAGATGCTACTGAGATTTTGGAATCACTTTCCCTCCCATTCTTGATTCTGGAATCTCAATTTTTTTTTTTTAATTTTTGCTTTCTTTTTTCCTCCAATCATTTGCTTGCAACATATTTTTTTCCAACTCCCAACTTTTTATTTTTACAGTTCTTTTTTTAAGGAACTCCCCACTTTCTATATATTAACTATCAACTATCAATTTTTTCCTTTTCTTTTTTCCCCTCCAACTCTCAACTTTTTATTTTTATAATTATTTTTTCAAGCAACTCTCCACTTTCTATCTATATTAACTAACCACTATCTATTTTTTCCCCTTGCATGAATTTTTCTTTTCTACAACAATTTCCTTTTTTTATTTCTTTCAAAATGTTCAACTATCCACATATTTACATTCCCCGCTTAGTAATTACTGTTCTTTTCATCTCTTGCCGAAAGACTAAGTCTAAACTAATTTGACATGACCTACGTCAAAGTAAACTTTTTTTTAACAAATATATTGAATGGAGTATGTTGTGTATTGTATTAGAAAAATATTGACCTTTTTTCTGTTTCATTTATGTCAGATTAATCAATATTAGATATATTTGTATATTAAAAAAAAGCATTGTCTATCTATGTCATCGTCATAGTTGGGATATTGTCATCCCGTAAAAACATCAAATATCACAAATTATATTTTGTTAATTAAATTGAATTCTTATAATTTAGTTTTAAATCTCTAGGTATGAGTTTAATTAATTTTCACAATTTACTCCCTCCACTCCATTAAGACGGGTTTACTTCTAATTTTACAAGGATTAAGAAAAATTCAATTACTACTGTTAGAAAAGTAAAATATAATATATATATATATATACTACTGAGATTTTGGAATCTAGAATCTCAATTTTGGCGCCCTCGAACAAATTCTATTTACTTATATACTATTATTTTTATTTTTGCATATTTTATAGAATAGTTTATTCAATTTACAACTGCCACAAACATTTACAAGCCATTATCTGGTATAAATCAGTTTTTAGCATAACCATCCACTTCTATGATTCCATTCACACTTCACAACACATCTTTCGCTACAGGCGGTTTTTGCACACATTTTTTCTACTCTATTTCTATAAAACCAATTAAAAAGAATCAAATAGTAGTCAAAATTCCCAAATCTTCAAAGCAAAGGATAGAAGAAATGGCACCGAAGGCGGAGGAAAAACTGGCTGAAAAGAACCTGCCACCGAGAAATCTCTCGCAGCTCGCAAAAGCTTTAGCACAGAAGAAGGCTAAAGCTCGAAAGTAAATTGTCCAAGTATAGTGGTCCCTCGGCCAGAAACAAGAAAATCATTTGAAGAAGAAATTACCCAGGGATTTCCCCAAGCCTATAGCTAAATGCAATTCTCTGATATTAATATGTGTACACATAACAGTAAAATATTGGAAGGACCCGATTTCATGATTCGTTTCCCCTTAATTACTTCTTTTCTCGATTAATCTGCATATGGGTTGAGGAATTTGAACAATATTTGTAGTTATAAAGGCATCTCATCACTATTACTTTCAGGTCTATTATTTGGTTTTGGTTAAATTCTTCATTTGTAAATGAGTGTAGTAGCTAAATGGAGAAAAATTACTGCCCCAAGAATTCTCTCTATGTTAATATCACCAATAGCTATCATTGAGAAGCAATTCAGCTGAAGACATAATTATGTTTGATATAATTATTTTTTGTTGATTAAAGAATTACAATTTTTATATTATTTTCATTTAAGTGTCATACGTTTAGGGAAATTTTGTTATTTTGATGGGAGAGGAATAGGAGAATTAAAAATTTAATGGTTTACTTGAATTAACTTGAGAAAATAGAAAAATTAAAAACTTCATATTTTTCTTGACTCTTGAAAGAAGTAGACGGCAAATGGAACTAAATTTCATATTTTTTTGATATATTTTAATGATATCAAACCAACAAATAAAATGACAAATGTTATATATATGAAAGTATTTCAAATTTGTAATATGTTCTAATACATTTGTTAGTTTGATAATGAAATATATGTCCGTGCAACGCACGGGAGTGCAACTAGTTTTATAAAGAAAATGGGTCCTCTAATACTTTAATTATTAAACTAGAGTGTCATGCATAAAATGTTAGTGCAATGCTGTCTGTGAAGTTTGATGTCGTAAAAAAACTATTAAACAGGACTTACATGGCTACCATTTAATTGTTTATAGAAGTACGTGGCAAATGAGGTTTCCAAACTCACATGTTTCGGTAAAGAAGATCAAGCATGGAGATTTTATTTAAGAGACTTCACAATCTGAACATCCATCTCCAAGTTCTCATTTTACTTCTCATTATATTCAAGGCTTTCCCATGAGCCAGAGTTTTGCAAGTTACAACATAGTACCAACACATATGAAATGCAATTTCGATGTATAAATATGCTCTTCCGATCTAAAAAAATTCATATTAAAAAATTAAAAGTTGTGTTAACTGAACTATTTTATCAGCATCATATGATCGAGTTGGGCAGAAAAATTGATAATGGATACTAAGCATGTTGTTGGAAAAGCGAGTCATATTACCATTATTTGAAGTAGTTAAATCAGTATTACTCTTATAGTCGTAAAGCAATTAATTTAACAAAATTTCCATATGTTTTTTCTTTATGACTGTTTTTTGTTAGTCCAAAGTATAACAAATTCTAACAAATTGATAAGTATCACTACGTAAAAAATAGTATAAATTTTCAATAAATAAATGATACTCTAGGCATGAAGCTACTGGTATGCAAAAAATATATTGATATTGGGTAAAGTAATTTAAGGTGATTGTGATTCACAGCTAAACAAATGAAGTTGTGCGAAATGACCAGTTATATATCTTTAATAAATTCTAAAATAAATTTTTGTATTTTTAAACAATTAACTTTCAACTGAAATTGTACGGGATAAACACAAATATTGACACGCCCGACCCCTAGTACCTCTAACTTACTAAAAGTGTGATGTGAGCCGACAATAAATTCCAACTAAAAGCTAGAATTTACCGTCAAGGTTCGTGAACATACTAAATATTCTAGAAAAATTTTGATAACATCTCCTTTATTTTATTAACAAAACCAACATGCATAACTTCTAACAAACCCACTAACCCCACACAATATGACAAACGCCATCATTCAAGAAATCATACTTTCCACAAGAATAAATATACTAACCCAATTATCATTCACACATACTCCCAATACAATATACATTAATAATCTTAATACAATATACATTAATAATATTAACCTGTGCAACTTTATGATCTTAAGATTGACAAATCTTATAACAATCAATTTCATTACGTGGTGGCTTAATTCTCAAAAATAGCAGGCTCGATAATAATACGTTGTCCAAACTCAGATTGCTACCTGAAAAGAAAATCATTTAAGAAAACATATGAGCTAACTAGCCCAATCAATGGAGTTTTAAATAAACATGCTCTGGAAAATCATAATATAACTTTACAAAATCTCAAATGTTTAACTTTCATAATTTGAACTCAATTCTAGCATAACATGAACATTTATAAAATCATTATATTTGAAAACATTATGAACATCAATTCATTCTAACAATCATCATAAAATTCATCAACTCGAATTCATCGCACATCGAAACATTTATAGAATCATTGCCATTTTTGTAGTTATCATAAAAATCATTTCTTTTCAAGATCCTCATAGAACTTTCCCCAAAGAATATCCAACATCACATGATCATGATATAAGTCATACGTACGTAGACACCAGCTTGGGCCACAGGTACCTTATGACCCCTTCGCCCTAGGCGGCACAATAAACAGCTTGAGCCATAGCTAGAACATAGGCCCCTTTGCCTGGGTGGCGTTCATTTGGTCAGCTTGAGCCATAGGCCCTTTCGCCCGTAGGCAGTATATCATTTAGTCAGCTTAAGCCATATAGGCCCTTTCGCCCGTAGGCGGTATATTCATAACATTGGATACACATATATCATAAGTCATGTATCAACTTAAACATTCTTTAAAATCATGAAACATCATCTCATACAAACATTCACATGAACTTTTCTAAAGAAATATCAACTTTTGTGAAATTCCTATAGAAATACATTCGTTACAAAACATTGCAAGTTTCTTTGAAATCAAAGCATATAATATTTCATTTAGAAAGAAAAGTAGAGGACAGACTCCACTCATCGGCTAAGTAGCCTCTTTTCGTGTTTCATTCCCTTTGATCTTTATCATTTCCTGTAAGATTATATAAAGTTCTACTTAACATCTAATCCCTTTCTAATGAATTTCTTCTATTTTAAATACTCATATTTTTACATACTTTCAACTATAATTTCATTTCCATATTTTTCCTTCTTTTCACTTGTTTCTTTCTTTCTTAACTTACCTAATAGTTTAAAATTTATAAAATCACCATGTATCCATATATAATATACTTGCTCGATTCTATTTATCTTCTTTCTAGCTCATCTACTAGATAAAGAGCTTCTAGTTGAACAAATTTTATCAACATGAAATTCTCTTTTTGATTTCAAGTCCTCTTTTCATTTAAATTCTTCAAACAAGGATTTTTAAGTTTTCATAATTGGGCAATGCATATTTAAAGCCATTTTATAATCAAGAACGGTGTCGTATTTTCATGAAATTCTCCTAGAATGTAGAGAACTCATATAAGTTCATTATGTGTGAAACTGAACTCAAGCAAACTACATTAGGAATACCAAAATATTTCTTAACCTCTCCAAAAACTGTTCTCGGGTATACAATAACCACTTTCACAAAACATGTCATAAAAACTCCTATCAGTCTCCAAATGGTGTCATTCCAATTTTGGATGATAGCCAACTCATCGAAGATCATTTTTCAAAATTCAATATATACTATCATTTATGACCCTCCAAAGTTGAGGGACAAAAACTGTGTACATAATAATTTCAACATTTAAGTTATTTTATTAAATTCATACATACATGCTTGGCACCCTAGAATTCCATATTAACCTTTTATGCTTCCCTTCCTATAACTATTATACGCTTTACTTCATCTTACAATTTGTCATAGTATCATCTATTAAAGTCTCCAATACCCACTAAAAGGAACACTAATTCTTAGTCCTTAAACAAAATTTCCACGTTTCCTATTTAATATGAATTTGTTCATTTCTTGCATCTATTCTAGATTTAGTATATTCCTACAAATAATCATATTATCCCATGCCAATTAATCCTCAATTATCACTAAAAACACCATAATAACACTTACCATTTTAAACAAAATTGCAACCTAGTATTTCATATATAAAATTTCCGTAAACTTTAAACATAATTTTCATCTTAACTTACATAAAACAAAGCTTAAAGATAGAAAACACTTGTGTTTCATTCTTGTACTTCTCAAGATTCTTAAACCCAAGATTCTTCAAGTTTCATTTTTTTTCCTGCCTCAAGGAATTCAGTTCTGCCTTCTTATTTCTTTTGCATGCTTTTGCCTTTTTTTGTTTGGCCCATAATTCGGCTACTCCTACATCCATTTCCTTTCCTTTCTTTTTGCTTTCTTTGTTTTTGTTTCAATGATTTCAACTTAATTTCACACCATTTAATCATATAGAAAATTAAATCATCAACAACTACTCAATTCTATAAAATTCCTTAACCAACTAAATCTTAAAAATCTATATGAAATCAAGGCTTGAAAGTTAGAAATACTTACTTAGGATGAGAGTTCCTTGTCACGCTCCATCAATTTCTCCAATTTTTCTCAAAATTTTACTCTCATTTCCTTGCTTAGCTCTTGTCTCCCGAGTTCACTCCCTCTCAGTCTCTCTTCTCTGTCTCTCGGTTCTCTCTCTCTTTCGCTCCCTCTATGTGCACTTGTATGAAAATGGCCCAAATGAAAAAGAATTTTCTAGATATTTAGGAAATTTTGCATCCAAAATCCGTCATCCCCTTACTTTGCTTCATTTAGGGTCCTAACTTCATTCCTTATTTTATTTAAACTACCAATTTATGATATAACTTCATATAAATCCCAAACTTATTTAATTGCTTAAATGATAGACCTAAAAATTAAATTAATATATCTTAGTCCAACTTTGACCTTAACTTGAACATTCCACATTTGACTTTACAGGTAAATGTTGAGCTTTAAAATAGAAAGACGGGTTGTCACAATCTTACCCCCTTCAAAAGAATTTCATCCTCGAAATTCAACATTCGTAAGGTCTGAAGAATGAAATTAATAAGATTGCACTTAACCTTCACTCACCCATGTAGTTCCTTTTATAACATGTGGTCTCCAATGACTTACTAGTAGAATTGTCACTTATTCAACATTTATGTCTTACTAAACTAAGTCTTCCGCCTTTCATCTTCCAAATTTCATCTGTATCTCGCTAATTCATTAGCTTAATAAATTCAATCATATATATTAATGTTCAACTTCTTTTCATTGAGATCCTTTCACTACATATACTTCCTCAGCTATCATTTTTCTCATAATCATTCAATTGTTGGCTAACCTTGCAATGGTCATGATGTCATGTCTCTAAAGTCTTTACGAGTCTTAACAATAAAATTCTTAACCATTTTTATATTCTTGTAGCTCACTCTTTCCTTCTAATTTTCATGTAGCACTCATGCTTAATTCATTCGATTCATGGAGTCACCTCTAATATCCCTTCATCTTCTAAACTATTTTGGCATCATATTTCCAAAATTATCAGTGGCAAATGTTTCTCAAAATCAGCCATAATTTACTTTTCTTACTTCATACCTACACCATGATTCCAATTATATATAAACACGACTTCATGTCACTCGCTATATGTTTGTAAGTAATTCTACTAGTAAGACTCTTACAAGTATTCATAGCTCTAAGCTTCTAAACCCATTCTTGATCACTGATAAGAATTTATAGGAATCGAAGGAGGATCAAAGTAATTTGGAATGCTTTAACTCTTGAATCCTTTTCACAAAATTTTGGTCAAGAAGACTATAGTGAAAATCCGAACAACTGGCAATTCAATGAAACTGGATAGAAAGAACATCTTTACTAAATTTTCTGTGTTCAGTTGAAAGATTAGGGTCTCAAGCAATTGAAAATAATAAATAGATAGATGTACTGAAGGATGACATCAATTTTGGGCAATTTAATGGAAGGAAACTGATAATATAGTGGGGTCCAATGAACTAAACAACTTATATAAGCAACATGTGGTCGGGAAAGAAACTAAAGATGTGATTTAAGTGCTCATTTTCCCCATGTTACATGTTCATATCTTATTTATACAATGACATGCATCTAATTTGACAATATTACTGCAGAAGAATTTCGAAACATCAAAAGCTTCAACCAGGGAATTGAAACACATTGGAAGTTTAATATCTTGTTTCAAGACGTTATGGTTACAAGGCAGAGAACTTGGAAACTTCTTCAGATTTATGCCCAATGAAATTGGGAAAGAATCGGAACAATTTAACCATTTGGGCAGTTTGATAGAAACTTTGAATCCATAATTCATACAAAGTTTGATAATGGATTGATAAACACATTAAAAAATATAAAACAAATGAAAAAAAATTAAAAAATGAAAAATAATATAATAATGGATTGATAAACACATTAAAAAATCAATCCAGATAGCCTCGCATTAGGTAAATGGCATAGTCGAGTAATCCGCGTGTCATCGCTAAATTCTCATGAGTAGTTTTTTAAATGCAACGAAATTATATTTTTCTTCCTGTTTTTACCTATTTTTTTATTTGTACAGGAGATTTTGTCAAAAATATACAATGTTAAAATTATTATAAAACTTCAGTAAACTTACAAATTACAGTAAAAATTCATTTCATACATCAGCCAATAATTACATGTAATGTTTCATTGCATGTAATTAATAGTCTTTGTTTTAATCTATAAAATTTACTCTATAGCATTAACCCCTTACTTAAAAAACCTTAGATTTTTTCCTTTTAATTGTATCAATCTATTCAAAATTGGATACTACCATTTAATTTATAAATAAATTAAATTAAGAAGACCGATTTGAGGAGCCCAAGATGTGAAAACAAGCTCCATTCAGTTGCGTAAACCGGCCCAATCAATTTTGACACATCATGGTGACAGATGTGAAATTATGGATGGGAAAATGTAAAATTGAACCTCGAATTGTAATTGAAAACTCTCATTTAATATATATATTTTTATTTGCAGGGGATTTTTTTTTTTTAATATCACATGCACCGTGCATGTGAGGTTTTGTCAAAGGTATGCAATGCTAAAATTATTTAAAAAATTCAATAAACTTACAAACTATAGTAAGAAATTATTTCATATATCAGCCCATAATTACATATAATGTTTCATTACATGTAATTAATTGTCTTTGTTTCAATCTATAAAATTTACTCTATAATGTTAACCCCTTATATTTTTTTTTTTAAAAAAACCTTAAATTTTTTTCCTTTTAATTGTATCAATATATTCAAATATGGATACCACCATTTAATCTATCAATAAATTAAATTAAGAAGAATGATTTGATGATCCCAAGACAGTGAAAATAGACCCCCATTCAGTTACATAAACAGGCCCAGTCAACTTTGACACATCATAGTGACACCATAGAGATTGTGGGTGGGAAAATGTGAAATTGAGTATCTAATTGTAATTGAAAACTAATATATATATATATATATATTTTTTATTTGCACAGGAGGTTTTTTGAGATCACATGCATGGGAGGTTTTGTCAAAGATATGCAGTGCTAAAATTATTATAAAACTTTACTAAACTTACGGACTACAGTGAGAAATTATTTCACATATTAGCTAATAATCACATGTAATGTTTCATTGCATGTAATTAATTGTCTTTGTTTCAATCAATAAAACTTACTCTATAACATTAACCCCTTATTGAAAAAAAAAACCTTAAAATTTTCCAATAATTGTATCAATCTATTCATGATTGGATACTACCATTTAATCTATAAATAATAAATTAAATTAAGAATAATAATTTGAGGAGCCCAAGACGGTTAAATGGGCTCCCATTTAGTTATGTAAACCGGGTCAATCAATTTTGACACATCATCATGACATCAGTGATATTGTGGACGGGAAAATGTGAAATTGAACCCTTAATTGTAATTGAAAACTCCAGTCCGGCTAAGGAAACAAATCAGGCTTTGAGTTCAGAAATCGATCTTCAATCACACGTTGACACCCCACCTGATATACGCTAAATGGTGGCATGTGAATGGAGATCGAGCTCAAAACTCGGAGTCCTAACTGTTTTCTTAGAAAATCATTTGAAAACTCTCATTTAATATACATATATTAATATATATATATATATATATTTGAATTATTTGCTTTTTTAAAGGATAAAATGTAATTAAAAATCTTAAATTTTTGACCGATATTAAACCTTGTTGAAACAAAAAATTCTTTTCTGAATATTACTTAAAATGTTTATCTATTTCGTCAATATTTTAAACATGAAAATTAAACATTTAAAATTTGAAATGTTAAAATTGTATGTAATCTGAAATTTTTGGGCCAAAAAACTTCATTTAAAGTTGGGTTCTTTACATAAAAATCATTTTTTTAAAGAGCATTTTAAAAAATACCTTTTAACTAAAAACTAATTACAAAAATATCATTTCTTATTGTGAAAGTATCCTAAACCAATTTTTATTAAAATTTAATTTTTTATTAATTTTATTATTCTTAATTAATTATTGTTTAATTATAAATTATAATAAAAGATAATAACAATAATTAAAAATAGCAATCTTTGAAAAAAGACAAGGTTGTCATCACTTTCATTGCCACCCCGCCTCCGTTTTCAACCACCGGCAACCACCACCAATGTCGTCACTTAGTAAAACCCAAAGAAAAAAAAGAAAAAAAAAATCACATAAAATAATAATGTTACTATAAAATCGAGGGAAAAATTCATTTTAATTATTTTTTTCACGCGAATAAAAATCATGTTGACAATCAAATGTTACCATTAGAAATGTAGAAGTAACAAAACAGCCCAAAAATGGTAACAAAATGATTTAAAAAAAAAATCAAATGGAAAATGTTAACATCATCAATAAATGGTAACAAAAGAAACCAAAACCAAAAAAGAAAAAAAGTCAAAAGAAAATATCGGGAAAATGGTAACACATCACCAGTAAAGGGTAACAAAGGAGAAGAAAAATGATAATATCATTAGTAAATGGTAACAAAACAAAAAAAAAAGGAAAAAAAAAAGAGAAATATTTGTAACAATGGAAAATATGGTAACATACCCGAAAAAACTAATACGTTGGAAATTGGATCGATAATTGAAAATTTGAAATTTAAAAAAAAAATAAAAGAAAAAAATGCAAGGAAACATCAACGAGGAGCAGTGAAAAGATTCCCAAAAAAAAAAAGGTTCACCTTAACAAGTTTCCTGAGGAAACATAAAAAAATAGCCCAAAAACGTACGCCAAAAAGTGTTAACAAGTTTCACGCAATGTCAATCTCACATCCATCAACTCTTCTGCCAACCACTTCATGTTGTTAAATGTTAAGGCTAAAGTTGTGGTAACAAACTAATGAAATATTTATGGTAGCATAATGAATCTAAAAACTGAAATCAATTGTTGAGATCTGAATTTTCATATCCATAATCTGGATGGATCAAAAAATCCATCACAACTAAGCGTCCACTATCGTGCGATTGGAAAACCCGACAAAGACTCCAACTTAGAAAATTCTAGGATACTACAAAATACTCAAGATCGAAACATAGAAAGAAAGGGAAAACTACTTTTACGATCAAGGCAATGATGAACACTTCAAGCCCTGAATCTGGCGAATATGTTATACCATGTATTTCCTTAATTATCCATTGTTTCCTTAAATGGCCCAAATCTTCATTAACATCTAACACAATTCTCTGATTCACAACGAATTTCAAGACACCAGTTGCTTATTATTGTTGCTCATGATAGGGTCACGACTCACAATGTCCGAGTACCCAAAACAGAGTCGAGTTATAAGGGTGATTGATTTTTTTTTTTTTCAAAAAAAAAAAAATCAAAGTTAGAATGGAGAATAGTTATTATTTTTCATTGGAGGAGGAGGCCGATGATGATGGAAGCCAGATTATCTATTGGAGTACGATTGAGACACAAGTATTTGAACTTTCAAAGGATTCGCTGAAACAGATAAAGATTTATATATCACACTACTATTAAAAGACTGAGTTTCCTTGCAATATATAAAAGATTCACGGAGATAGATAAAAATTCATTCATATATAACCATCAAAAGGCATTGCAAAACATAAAGATTGATCACAAAGCTTCAAAGCTATGGTTGAAAATGAGAAACAGGGTTATTTCCGAACTCCAAGATGAAGGGTTCAATGTTAAATGAATGCGTTCAGTCTAGAACATGTAATGCAATATGTAAAATGCGAAGGTGGGAATCAAAGTGTAAAAAGAAGTAAGATCAAATGCACCATGGAGACTTCTGCGAACATTATTGAACTTCCAAAGACACCGCGTATTGAATTCCACTGGCTACAACTTTCATCTTTTTATTTTATTTATTTATTATTTATTATTTTTTTGAAAGGTTATTATTTATTTATTTATTTAAGCAAGGGACCCGCAAAAGTGACACCATTTGTGTCGTTTAGAGCATAATGAATATCTTGAATTTATCTTTTGAATTAATAAGACTAAAATAATGTCATCATTAATCCGATTTAATTTAATATAATAATTAAGAATTTAATAGCAACGTAATTTTATAGTTTTATTTTGTATGTACTTGCATTTAGGGCAATTAATTTCTCGAAAAAAAATTGCCAACAATTAACGGTGACACCGCCCAAATTATTAGTTTTAGTTTCGACAAGAAACTCGTTAATTAATTATTATAAGGAAATTTATTATTATTATCATTTTGCATATAGTAGAATAAAAATTGAAAAAAAGAGTGATGATAAATATCTGGATTATTTGAAATTTAAGGTGAGTTTGATTACAAGTATGGAATCTATATATACTAAATTTTTCACCCATACGATGCATGGGTAGAGATCTAGTAAAAAAGTCATACATCAAAAGTAGTTTAATAAAAATTTAAATACTTAATGTCATAAAAGAATATAAAAATTGTGACATTTACAAATGTGATTTGTATTGTAAAGGGAAGTCTTGGATCAAATAGTATCAGAGTCTTCCTTGCAATAAAAAAATTCGTCTCATATATCTGGTTCAGATTGAATTTTTGCCTAAATGATATGATCTTCATGTCTTGAGATTATAAGTCTCGTACCACTACACAATATAGTCGAATAATAAAAATTTCTTAACAATATACCAGGAATACTAATCTTCAACGTCGACTTAAAACAGAAAATTTCAGAGTATCGTATCATATTCAAGAATTCAGATTTGTAAAGATCTTCAGTAAAAGTTGTTGCTAGAATATGATGAAATGATAATATGACTATATCAGCGATGCATGGTAATCGGTTAAAATTTATTTAAAATTATATGTCAAGATAGACGTTAAATATTTTGTGAACCCTAAAATTATTTTTCTATTTTTCCAGATCGGAAGAGCGTCGTCATTTAAAATAATTATTTTCTTATTATTTGATACTATAATTTGATGATGATAAGGTAATAATATCGCCTTAACAAAGTGACATTCTTGTAATTACGTATAACTTTGGTAATATAATTGTTGATAATTAAAGTGGAGAGTCTTAATTCCTATTAAATTAAAGTTCTTGATCTAATTATTGACACATAATTATCATTTATCTATTTGCAAGTAAAGTAAAAATTTGGTGACATTCGATACAATTAATGTTGTCATAATTTATATTTTTTTCTTTAGTGACAACGGAAACAAAAAAGTATCTTGGATAATTGATAAAATAAAAGAGATTAATATAATTCACATTG
>CAVNYN010202467.1:0-38141 GCA_963692815.1 Nyctanthes arbor-tristis
AGCAGAATATGCAAGAATCCATGCCGAGGCATGCCTGAAAGAATTGTTGATCACGAGTAAGTTGTATCAATCCACACAATCAACTTTCTCATGTATATTTTGTTGGTCATCAAGTTAAAATAAGTAAACTTCTTGTTAACTTCAGCAAAATTATTGTCAAGATATGAATGTATATATGTAACCTTAATCCAAAAAAATTTCAGCCGCATGATGTGGCTGGGGGATCTGAATTATAGAGTGTCATTGAGCTATGAAGAGACAAGGCTTCTATTAGAGGAGAATGACTGGGACTCTCTTCTAGAGAAAGATCAGGTTTGTACTGTCTATTTATTATGATCTAATCTTCTTTGACAAATTAATTTAAATGAAAATGATGACTTTTGGTTTGGGTAAATTAAATATGAATGAAAGTCAATACACACACCTGCATTCTCAACTCCCACTTAATGGTGCCATGAGATCTTGAAATGTCAATATTTCGTTTGATGATGTGATTGAATTCACTAATGAGTTATGGTAGCTTCTTTTCAAGTAGAAAGGCAAATGCGCGTTTTTAATCAGAACTGAATTATTCTACAAATTGGCAAGAAGTATTAAGTTTATATATATATATATATATTTATTTAATTAATTGGTGTTGCAAAAATAGAATTGATAAACATGGATTAGACTATTATAATAATACCATTCAATATATTACCAAACACATTCCAATTGTGCTCTTAGAAATTGAAAAATGGGGGCTTTTATTTTTATAGTATATAATAATCATAGAGGTTTGACTTTTTATGAATTGAATATTACAGCTGAATACGGAGAGAGAAGCAGGAAGAGTATTCAGTGATTGGAATGAGGGTAAAATAGTATTTGCACCAACTTACAAATATTCTCATAATTCAGACTCATATGCTGGAGAGACTATCAAGTCTAAGAAGAAACGAAGAACCCCTGCATGGTACTCTCTCTCTCTCTCTCTCTCTCTCTCTCTCTGTGTCAAAATTAGGACTAAATACAACGATTCAAGGCACGTATTTGACATATTTATGACTCAATCCACGTCATGTTCATGTCACATATTATTAGTATTTGTAGTATCATATTACAGGAATAAGTGATCCTTTTCTATGACATATATGTATATCGAATTTCAGGTGTGATAGAATATTATGGCGGGGCAACGGCATTGATCAGTTATCTTATATTCGCGGGGAGTCGAGGTTTTCAGATCATAGACCAGTATGTGCAGTCTTCACGGTGGAGGTTGAGACGAAGAAAAAAAACGCTACGAAATTTCGGAAGGGTTATTCATGCATGGGGAGGAAAATGGAATATGAAGACTGTATTCCTCGAAGGCATAGCTTTTATGAGTTCTAGTTTTATAAATATGTATACATATATATATGTATACAGAGAGAGAGAGAGAGACACAAGCTTGTAAAAGCATGCATGTATTGTATATATGGTCAGTTAGGTGTTTAATTAATTATTAGGACTCTGATCGCAGTGTTTTAATTTCTCTTTATTTTCTTCCAGGAGCATTATATATACTGGTGTGCATATATGGACATTATAAACTGATGAAAGTTTAACACATCACATGATAGATAGATGAAATAGCTTTAATTTTATACCAACATATTATTGCCACCAGATAAATTATTGATGACTCTAATTGCTAGATGCGGTAGTACTCGTGGTGTCCATTGATTTAAAGGTTATTTGACGTGAAAGGAAACAAGATTTTGCCACATTGTGGAACCCTTGTGCATCTCATTGTGGATGTGTCAAACGATCGATCATTAGGACTTATAGGCATTGCAAGCGACTTGGATGGGGCAATTCACGAAGAGTCTTGCTTTTTGTATAGGGAAGCCTTCATGAAATTTACTGTCCACGACTAAAAAACTGCCCTTCAACGACGGAATTTTCCGTCGATAAGGGTCATCACTGACGAAAAACACGCCATCGGAAACGCCATCGGTGACGGTCGGGTCGTTGATGTGTTCCTACGGACATTGCTGTCGAAAATTTCTGACGGAAAGGACACCACTTTCCGACGGAAACGCTACCGTCAGAAATTTCCGACGGACAGCTGAAAAATTTGAATTAACCTGACCCATTAGCCCGTATTTTGACCCGACCCGTAACCCACCCGACCCGCCAGCCCTCAATCCAATCATCCGCATGCCCGAACCTCCGCCCCGCCCGCGACCCGCAAAGTATTAATTCTTGCATGGGAGAATTGCAAGGCTAGGTCGCGGTTTTGTAAGTCTTTGCCTCAAAAAATATATAAACTATATTCAAGTAGTTTTGCCAATCTAAAAATGATGAATTTTACTCTTTAAACATTGAACTTTTATTTAATTTAATTTTTATTTATATTTAAATGTATGTTATACTTCAAATTTTATTTGCCTATCTCAATTAATGTAATTTTTTTACACTGGTTTTCTAAAAACGCTCTATATAAAATTTGTTTCGATTACTAAACGGCAAAATATATTAGCATCACTATTTTTTATAAATGCACCACTTTTTAATTATATCAATAGTCCCTAAACATTAGTTACTCTCACATTTATATCCTCAATATTTTTGTTATATTCTTTTTTTACGACCTTCGACTTTTTAGTACTTCTTATTTAAACAATGAGTTTTGTCTAAATTTTTATGTTATCATACTTTCAAATTATCAACAAAAGTAAATAATTGTACTTAACTATATTTCTTATAATTTACTAATTTAATATATTTGAGTTGCTTTATTAACTTAATTTTTGCGTAGAAAACTTTATCAAATACCAAAAATGCTAGTTAATGAAAATTTGAGAATAGAAATGTGATGAAAAAAGTTAGAAACATAAATGCAATAATTAGTAAAAGTTAATGTTATACAATGCAAATAAAATGTGGTGTGGTTATAAAAAAATATAGTGTCAGTATAACTACCTTTACTAAAATTGTGATTTATATGATTTTTTTAAAATACCAATAAGTAATAAAAAATTAGTTGCAACCATTGTTTTAAATTTTGAATATATTTTATTTTTTATTATGTCGGTCCGATCTATCTAATATATTTTTGGTAGTAACATTGTGCACATTAAAACACTACAAAACTTGTGGTAATTACACATATCTAAACAAAGTATGAATATTTAAATTGGTTGGTTACAACTAATGAAAATCAATTCTGAAATTTCTCATATATCAATTGTAAACGCATGTTTACGATTTTTCTACCTATTTACATGACATGTGAGCAAACAAATAATAATAGTAATGCTATTAAAACTTGAACTAAAAATTTTAAAAGATTCATATTTTCTATTCTTTGATTCAGCGTGAATTCATTTATTTAAGAAGTAGTAGTTAAAAAAACAAATAATTTAAGGAATTATTATATTAGTAATAAAGTAGAAAATTTTAAAATAAGCTAATGCGTCAAATATAATAAAACTCATATTTAGTCATTATGCATAAAAAAATAAATGAATAAATAAAATGCTCTTCCTTCTAACGTGCCAAACATGAAATTTCTAACTATTTGATCCAAATATACATAGTCGACCATATAGGAAAAAAGTTATATTTGGCCAATGATTTAAAAAAAAGTATCATCGCATAGGATCATATATCTTATTGTTTCCTTCATTATATCATCAAAATGTAAGAGAGAGAGAGAGAGAGGTACCGCGAGAGTCACCAATTGTATTTAGGAGGGAAAATTTAATGAACACACCTTATTCTTATTATTATATAATTATTATATAATATATATCTAGATTATAAAGAAGAAAAAATTTCAAGAACTACAAATGGGAATTAAAAATATTTTTCAGAAACATATTTTTCAAATTAATTGAAAAGTAGGTCTGACGGAAAGATCTCTCCGTTGGAAATTTCCGACGGCAGTTGTCCTTTCGTCGGAAATTTGCCGACAGAAAAAAGTTTCCATTGGAAATTTCCGACTGCGCGTCGTCTTTCGTCCGAAATTTCTGACGGACAATTTTTCCGTCGGAAATTTGCAACAGAATCTTGTCCGTTTGGAAGTTGCGACAGTTCCGTTGGAAAATTACCGTTGCTGATGGGCCTATTTTTAGTAGTGGTTTTACTCTTAAATTATTTTTCCTCAATAATACATATACTGGGGTAAAAGCCCCTTGGGCAGTTTAGATGCCCCTACTTTTTCATTAGGAAGAAAGCAAAAACGAGTAAAAGAAGCCACAAGTGCAGGATATTTCTTTCTCAATTTTATCCACCACATACCGGGAGCAATACGTATATAAATTGATCAAATATTACTTCATGAATCAAATGAACTGTGAAGAGAGCTTTAATTATCCGCAAAATATATTGCAACCCTGCTAAACTCAATGGCACTAGACGAGGTGGTACGTGTGATATCATTTTATTCCAAAGTGATGTGTAAAGACACAAGTCCGCCAAGTGTATCTTCAAATTTGTGTAGTAAGAAAAGACTCCTCTGTTCAATTTGTGAGTTTTTTGGGTGCTAGAAAATGAAGTATATTTATGCAAATTCTCTGTTGAAAGGAAAAAAAATGCTCATATATTAAGTTGGTTATGTCCAGTGGTGTGTTGAGAAGATGATCAAAGGGATAGTTGAAATTTGATGATCCCTATTTGAAGCACTAATTTTTTTCCAAAAAAAATTAAATTCAAAGGGTAATGGAACAGATTTTTCAAAAACAAAGGTAATCCGAGATCGAGAAGGTTACCCCCTAAATCCATCCATGGTTATGTCCATGTTTCCCTTGAGGTGTGATATGTGTTGAGTCTGTTTTAAAAGGTCAACTCGTTGATAGGAGTAACTCAAACGGTAATTATTTATTTTGTACTTTATCGATCCCTTGACGTGTTTCTTTTAGATGGTGACTCGCTAGATCAAACCAATTATTTATTTTGTATTTATTCGATATATGAGATTTATTGCTTAACATACGCCGCAAGATGGTAACTTGTTAGAGCAAATCAATATTGAAATTTGTCTGCTCACTTTTGAGTCTTAATCGGGTATAATTACTCTCTTGAACTTAATAGACTCTAATCTATATCTATATTTATTTTACATAATACTAATGTCATTATTATTTTTTGTTTTCCCGCCTATTTTCACTTGCTAAATCAGGTATTGGCCATTTATTTCATCCTTTAATCTTATCCCTTCATTTCATTACTTATTTAGTTTTTCTAATTTATATACACTAAACAATTAATTGAATAAAGTTAATTTCGTCCCAGTATTATTATTTTAAATTAATTGAATAAAATTAATTTTAATCACTTTTAAATAATCAATCTTATTATTTTTTCTAATTTATATATTATTCACATTTTGAATTAATTACCAATTTATAGATTCAACTTTTTATCTTTCATTTCCCTTTTTTATATTATTTATAGATATGTTTGTTTTAGCTTATTATTATATTATATTTTCCAATTTTCAATTTCAACTACCAAATCAGATTTCATTTTATCCAAAAATATCTCTCTTTCTTTATCCATATTGTCCTTTATTCATCTAATAGAACTCATCCTATCTAAAAACTTTCTCAAATCTCTCTCACTCTATATTTAAACTTTCCATTCCTTATCTTGAGTAATTTTATTTTCGATCAATTTTCTTAGTTTTTTGTTTCAATTTATCTCACATCGTCGGATAGCTTTCGGATTGGTTCCAATATTGGGCAATGTTCAGAAAATTGGACATGTCATCGAATTGAAAAAGCTAACAGTTCAAGGTTATCGGACTGATTTTAATTAAATAGCTGAAAATAAAATTAATTTTTACATGAATTAATGTTGAACTTCTATTCCTTTTTTGAAAGCCATTGAAAATATGATTTTGGGCATAGAAAGGGAGTCCTACTTTGGTTATTTAGTGAAAAGAATTGAGGATGTATATCTATATTAAGCTACTTAGAGAAGGTTTTATAATATGGTCTTAATTTATGGGCCTTGAGTTTCCAAAAAGTTTAAAATTTTAATAGATCATTATTAACTGTATCTGCCGTTATCTTACATCGTCGGATTATTTTCTAGATTGATTAGAGTATTCATAAATATTTAGAAAACCTATCTAGTCATCGAACAGAAAAGCTAACGGTTCAAGGTCATCGGACTAATTTTAATTAAATAATTAAAATAAATTAATTTTTACCCAAAATAATGTGAAAAAAGAATATTAAATTTTATAATTTTTTGATCTTTACCATTTCAAAAAGGTTGAAAATTTCACAATGTTTGGTAAGAAATTAAAAATCACTTTTACTTATCAACTAATTTAAATTTCAAAATTTAGACACATGGCAACACCACATTTAACCACATATTTAATATGATGTGAACTTTCACATCGTTTTAATCATTATCTCCACACAACATAATTATATCTCGATGTCTGTATAAAATTTGAATTTTAAATCAATTTATAAACATACTTTTTTTATAATTACTTACTAAACAAACTTGTTTATTCCTTTTTTAAAAGCCATTGAAAATATGACTTTTGACATACAAAAAGAATCACACATTGGTTATTTAGTGAAAAGAAATGAGGATTTGTGCCTGTATTAAGCAATTTGGAGAAGGGTTATGCATAATAGGACATTAGTTTATAGGTCTTAAGCTTCCAAAAAGTTTCAAATTTTAATGGATTATTATTGAGAAAAAATCTATTTCGAACAGTGTCCCTCTTTATCTAACACCATTGGTAGATCTCAATCCGTCAGCAATTTCCGAAAGAAATGGAGACCGTCGGTGATCACCGACGATATTCCTTTCCATCGGTGATCAACGATGGCAGTGTCACGCCGTCGGTAATTACCGACGGCTAGGTTTTGCCGTCAGTATTTACCAACGGCAATATATTGTCGTCGGCAGTTACAGACGGCTATTCTAATCGTTAGTAATTACCGATGGTCTCCGTTTCGGTTGGAAATTTCCGACGGATTACAGTATACCATCGATAATTACCGAACCATCGATAATTACTGACGGTTTAGTTGCCATCAGTATTAGCGAGTTTTCTTGTAGTATTGTTTTCGACTTAATTCCAGTACTCACAAACATTTAGAAAATCCGATCAGTCATCAAACCAGATAAGTTAACGGTTCATGAGACCAATTTTAATTAAATAATTGAAACAAATTAATTTATACCTAAAATCATGTGGAAAAAGAACATTTGATTATATAGTTTTTTGATCTTTTCTGTTTAAAAAAATGTTGAAATTTTATTTTTTTTAAAAAAACCATTAAAAATATAACTTTGGAAATAGAAAAGGAATCCCGTATTAATTATTTAGTAAAAGGAATTGAGAATGTATGCATATATTAAGTTATTTGAAGAAGGTTTATGTATAATAGGGCCTTAACTTATAGGCTTTAAACTTCCAAAAAAATTAAAATTTTAATAGACCATATTATTATTGAAAAAAGATTTATTTTGAACAAGTGAACTACATCTGTCTTTATTTCATACCTTCAGATTGGTTCAGTATTCGCAAATTTTTTTCAATGTTTTCCATAGATTTTTTTAGACAATTTTTTATCTTTACTAATGAAAGATATTATATTATCGGTAGCACCTATATTTTTTTCTTTACACATACATAAACAATCAAATATTATAATTTAAGAGCAATAAAAAAATACGGCTTTGGGTTTAGAAAAGGAATTTCACATTGGTTATTTAGTGAAAAGATTTGAGAATGTATAACTATATTAAGCTATTTGGAGAAGGGTTCACAATAGAGCCTTAGTTTATGGGCCTTGAGATCGGAAAAGTTTAAAATCTTAGTAGATCATTATTGAAAAAAATGTTTATTGTGAACCAGTTAACCGTATCTATCTTTATCTGACACTGTCAGATTATTTTTCAGGTTGATTCCAGTATTCGCAAATGTTCATAAAATCGATCAGGTCATCGAACCGGAAAAACTATCGATTCAAAGTCATCATGCTGATTTTAATTAAATATTTGAAATAAATTAATTTTTACCTAAAATAATATATTATCTGGTATTATCATCTCGTGCAACGCACGAGTGGAATAACTAATATATATCATATTGACACACTTGGAAGTATATCTTAAAATGTCACCTTGTTAAAACTTGTACCTCAAACGCTTATATAGTGATTACTCTCGCTATTTCAAAGAGATATTTCAGTAGTTATTTTCACATAGATTAAGAAATGGTAGTTGATATCGTATTAAATTTTGTCTTATTTTTCTAGATATACCCTTATGTCATGTTAATTAATTGTTTGAAATACTTTCAATGCATATATAGTTGAATAACAAGATCGGAAGAGGGACACATATAGAAATGAAAAATTAAATACATGCTTAATATGGTAAGTTGACTATCTTTTTTGGACCGAGTGAGTATTTATTTTGTATTTATCAAATTTATTTATCCCATATCACTATGGAACCTGATTGGATGTGGACGACGCTCTTCCGATCTACTGTGGGCTCTGCAACAATAGGAGTGGGGGGAGGGGAGCCTGGACTTAATAGCAATAATAGGTAAATGGGCTACAAAATCCCAGTCTGATTTCATAAAGAAACCAAATTTTGGTTTTTTAGTAGAGCTTATTTCTTCGGGTGTTCTTCATAACATGGAGAAGAAGGCGAAACAAGTGTACTTTTTACATCATTGTTCACATTTTACATTGATTGTAAAATGACTAGATAGATTTCAGTTGAGAAAATTATTATTTGTAGGTAATCATTCAGACAGATCGGTTATAAAATGAGGGTAAATTCACAATCTTACTCATGTGTATTATATGATTGGGAAAAAATAATTTAAGAATAAGATGGTAAATTTAGCCCATTTTGTAAAAGACTGCTTGAATAATTACGTACAAATAGCGGGACTCTTCATTTAAATCTTTCATGTTTACTTTTATTATTATATCACAAGTTATTATTGCACAAGAATTTTATTTTGCTCACACATGTATGTTATTATGATCACTATGCATAATAACATATATGCGAGTAGGCAAAATAAAATTCTTATATTATTACAATATGATCACTATTTCACTGGACCACTCTTCTTCGAAAGTAAAAGTAAAGTTAGTAACATGTCGTAATTATATATTGTCAAGTTATTTTCTATCATTTTCTGAGGTTATAATTCATTAATAATCGGTACGCCATAGATTTCAAAATTGGAATCAAGTTAGGTGATTGGGGTAATATAACCCTACAGAGAGTTAAGAAACAAAAAGTTGGTGGACCAATTTATTAAAATGGAAATTTAGGACCACTAGCCTTCCCTGCCAACCCCGGTTTTTCTATGGTGTCCATTGAACACCATCGTATAATATCCAATGAGTTATGTGGGAGGAATCCATTGGACACCATAGGAGACCTATCTCCTATGGTGTCCAATGGGTCCCTTTCACATAACTCATTGGACACCATACATAGTGTCTAATAGACACCATAGAATGTGCCTTCCCGACCCATCTGCTCCTGGCTACCTTTATTTAGTGAAAGTACCTTCTGTTCCTTCCCCCGAACCCAAACCCCACACCTTCTTAACCAATTCACTATCTGTATGCATGAACAATATTTTAGTACTTTAAGACTACCATACTCGCCATGTTGGTAAACCCAAGAATCGACATCTGAATTGAAAGGACTCAATTTATTGTTAAATTATGACCCCTAAACTCACATGTGGGTTCTTAATTGTACACGAAAGAGTCAACACCTTCGATGAGCAATGACTAATTAGTGTCTAAATATGCATTTTTGATATATCATTTACAAGGCCCTATACATTCATATGATAGTAATCCAATCATTTTATTGAAGTACTATATTAATTTTCTTACCACAAGTACTATATAGTCTAAAATGCAATTAATCAAATTGCATATTCATGTATGAATAGGAACGTATTATTATGCATGAAAGATGGTCTTTATTGATGTATTTTGAATGTGTTGTAAGTGGTAGAAGATAACATGTGCGAGTAGATCAACGCAAGTCCGGATAGTAAACAATTACGGTTACCATGCGAGTTTCAATAAGATGATGGTAACTAGAGTTATAGAACTCTAATAAAGAAGATTCAAGTAGAATTGGAAAGAAAACTTAAATATCTACAAGTTCATCTTTCATGACCAGATTTAAATTCGGTTCATAACATTGTCAAAAAATCATCATGAATTTGCAAGTTGTGATATTATTAGGACATAGTGTCAACTGGTGTGCAACTTTCAGTATTTTGATCATATCAGGAGTTTTGGACATTGAATTGGAGTAATTCAAGTTGGAACGAGAAGATCATACAAGATTTATCTACAAACTTAATTTCTACCACTTTCCCAAATTTAGAATTTAAGTCAACCAAAAACAGGCAACAAGAGACAACTAAAAAAGAGTTTTGACAGTCAAATTTGTCAGCTGTGTAGTTGTTGGTTTTTCAAGCATAGGTAAAGTTGTACTTATCCGTGGCAAGTTTAACCGTCAAAACTCTTTTCTAGCGGGCTCTTGTTGGCTTTGTGGGTTGACTTTTTAGAATTTGGGAAAGTGATTGAAATGAAGTTCGATCTGATATATCTCTTATCTTCTTTCTTCAACTTGAATTACTTCAATCCGTAGTCCAAAACTCATGATATGACCAAAATATTGAAGGTTGCACACTAGTCGACACTCTTGTCCTAATAACATCATAGCTTGTAAATTCTCGATGATTTTTTGACAATGTTATGAACATAATTTGAATATGGTCATGAGAGATGAACTTGTAGACATTTAAGTTTTCTTCCCAATGCAGCTTGAATCATCTTCATTTGATTTATAACTCTGGCTATCATCATCATCTTATTGAAACTAGCGCGGTATCCCCAATTATTGACCATCTGGACTTGTGTGGATCCATTTGCACCCATTATCTCCTATCGCTTGCAACACATTCAAAATACATCAATAAAGACAATCTTTCATATATAATGCTTTTCAATACGTATATGAATATGTACTTTGATTAATTGCATTTTATACAAAATGGACATGTCGTAGGAAATTGATATACGTTAATAAATGAGTGGATTACTATCATATGATTGCATAGGGCCTTGTAAATGATATCTCAAAGATGTATATTTAGATACCAATCAATGACAAAACATGGTTCAAGGTAGGGCGACTAATTTAAATATATTTTACTTAAACAAAATACCTGCTACCGCTCATTTTGATGCTTAAATGAGTATGTGTTGGTAAAGCTACATAAAAGGCTGAATGGACGCAATAAATTCATTGTAACGTTGTACTTTGCAATGCATTTAAATACGTGGGGTTGAAGAAAATGAAAGGTTGTCCAAGCAAACACCCATGACACTCTCTCTCCAATTCTTCGACATGTGTCGATAGCTTATATGGTAAAGTTAACTCTTAAAAACATGGAAAAAAAATTGCAAAATGAGTAGAGCAATAACTTTTCAAATTACTTAGGACCAAAATGATCTAGAAATAGATGGTTGGTTCCACAAAAAAAAAAAAAAAATCCTCAGAATCTATATATATATATAATATATATATATATACACACACACACACTTAAAAGTAGGATAGTTTCCATTTCACTTTTTCCCGTCTAAAAACACTTCCTAAATCCGGATATCTCATCTTGATTGTTGGTTTAATCTATTAATCTTAGCCATTGATTTCTATTTTACTTTTAAATTTTATTGACATTTTTAATTTATTAACAATTTATAGATTCATTTTTTATCTTTCGTTTCCCTTTTTTATATTATCACTATTTTTTCAATTTTTAATTCCAATCACTAAATCAGATTTCATTTTATCTAAATATATCATGTTTCTTCCATATTTTTCTTCTTTCCTATAATAGAACTCATTCTATCTAAGAACTTTCTCAAATCTCTCTCACTCTACATTTAAACTTTTCACTTTTTATGTTGAGCAATTTTATTTTCAATCGATTTTCCTAATTTTTGTTTCAATTTATCCCACACTCTCCGGTAACTTCTAGATTGATTTCAAAATTCACTAATGTTCAGAAAATTGGACCTGTCATCGAATCGAAAAAGCTAACAGTTTAAAGTTATCGGACCGATTTTAATTAAATAATTGAAAACAAAATTAATTTTTACCTAAAATGATTTTAAAATTTTATTTCTTTTTTAAGAACCATTGAAAATATGACTTTAGATATAGAAAATAAATCCAACATTGGTTATTTAGTGAAAAGAATTGAGGATGTACATCTATATTAAGCTACTTGGAGAAGGGTTCATAATAGGGCCTTAACTTATGAGCGTTGAGTTTCTAAAAAATTTAAAATTTTAATGGATCATTATTGAAAAAAATTATTGTGAACTGGTGAACCGTATCCGTCTTTATCTCACACCGTCGGATGGTTTTCCAGATTGATTTCAGTACTCACAAATGTTCAAAAAATTGGATCAGTCGTCGAACTAGAAATGCTAACGGTCCAAGGTCATCGGACCGATTTTAAATAAATAATTCAAATAAATTAATTATTACCTAAAATAATTTGGAAAAAGAACAAACTTAGAAAAGGGTTATGCATAATAGGGCCTTAACCTGTGGGCCTTAAATTTCCAAAATGTTTAAAATTTTAATGGATCATTATTGAGAAAAAATTTATTGTGAATCATATTCGTCTTTATCTCACACCGTTATATTGTTTTCCGAATTATTTCAGTATTCGCAAATATTCATAAAATCACCGGTTATCGAACCAGAAATATTAATAATTCAAGGCCATCGAACCAATTTTAATTAAATAATTGAAATTAATTAATTTTTACCTAAATTAATGCTGAAAAATAACATTTGATTTTATTATTTTTTGATCTTTACCGTTTAAAAAAATGTTGAAATTTTGTTCTTTTTTAAAGAGTAATCGAATATATAACTTTGGGCATAGAAAAAGAATATCACATTTGTTATTTAGTAAAAAAAAATTGAGGATATGCATACCTATATTAAGCTACTTGGAGAAAGGTTATGCATAATAGGGCCATAGCTTATGGGTCTTAAGCTTCCAAAAATTTAAAATTTTTAATCAATCATTATTGAGAAAAAGTTTATTGTGAATCGTATCCGTCATTATTGAGAAAACTGCCAAGTGGAGCATTATGAAGGGTGACAACAGGGAGGCAGTTTGAACCTTCAACTTTGCCTAACCGCGTCCGTAAAGTACCTCTCCAAATCAGTATTGGGTAGGAAAATGCATCTTTGGTTGAGATATAGCACAACTTGTCACATATATTAGGTCATATCAGATTTTCCCACACCACCAACCCCCTCCCCAAAACCAAAAAATAAAAAACCTTCCTTTTCCTTCTGATTGAGATATTTTTTGTTTCATTCAGAAAAGACAATCTAAATCATCGAGATTTTGGTAATTTCTCTATAGAGCCAACATTAGACGGCCCTGTGCCTATTACTTTCCCTCTAAAGTCAACTATTGAAATATAAACACTCGAGCTCTGTTAACAAAACCTGCATTGGCTTCATAGAAAACTAGAAGATTTTGGACCATGAAGTGCAATTAGATCCTCTGTTTGGGAGATTCACATTACTATTATCAATTACAACAATTATGATTGGCATGGTGTGGAGTATATATAGAGTGGATAAAGAAAGATAAACGGATATCATTAAAACTGAAATGGGTTGAAAACTTCAACCGAATCAGTCACACATACAAATTCAACTAAACCTGTCTCTCACACACACACACACACACATTTATTCATCCAAATACATAACACATGTTCCAGAAATTTGATTATTCATTTCACACACAAACTGATTCTGTGCCTCATGAGCCTCACTGTTGTTAGGTGCGGGAGATTACCACTTCGAAGTCTTCATTTCTAATTCTGAGTTGTTCTTCCTTAATCCTCATGGTTGATTCTTCAACAGATTTTACGCATCCATGTGCCTCAATCTTCCAGAGATTTAGGTTGCGTTCTGTTTGTAATTCATTTTTTGTTTTTATTTTAGAAAATGTTTTCTATTTTCTATATTCATTTTGTGTTGTCAAATTTTCTAAAAACTTGTTTGGTTTGTTATTTTTGAAAATAGAAAACTAGAAATCATGTTCTGTTAGAAATTTTCTACAAAACTATTTTTGACATTATAAAGATATTTTCTACAAAAATATTTTTGGCGTTATAAATCCATACGTAGCCCATAGCATTGTTCAATCATAATTAGTGCTTCCCTTTACTATACTCTTTGATGGTTATAAAAAATGGACAACATATAAAAAATGAAGATAACCACATAGACCACATTATGCAAAATGCATGAACTACACGTGATGAACATGTATATATCAATAAAATTTTGTTTGAACAAAGCTGAAAGATGGAAAAACCACATAGAAAAAATAGATAACAAAACAAATTGTATCCTAAAGTAAATAAATGAGCATCAAAAAAAAAAAAAGCAAAAAAAAAGGTCATCATGTCCTTCTCGAGTAATCATTCCATATTTGGGTTGCAATCTCATCTCGTACACGTCCCATTTAAGCCGTTTGACTAGAATCGAACTGTATAGGTTCACGAGCTTCACTTGATTCGGGCATATCTTCAAAAATGATATTTTCAACCGAATATTATGCAAACAATTTGTCTAATGCGTGCTCCTGGCAAATGAAGTTATGCATCGTGCAACAAGCAGTAGAAAACATTACGTCTATGGCATCATCAAACTCATCATCCGTGATAAAAAACATATCTCCATCACTTGAAGAATCTGACACGTCAAAACTAGACATATCTTACATAAAGGGAGTCAACCAAATAATAATTACTCAAGGTAGCTTTCATCCAGACACTGCAGGTAATACATGAAATAATCAACATACAAAGAAAACCATCAAAACAGGCCATATTTTGGTATACTAGAGCAGTTTGTAATTAACAGCAGACAAATTTTGATCTTGTTGATGGACTGTAAATATTGTATGAACTAAAAGAAAAAAAAAGTAGAAATATAAGCCCACAGAAGCAATCTGCCAACAGAATCAGGGAAAAAAAAAGGAAAACCCCACCAAGAAAGAAAGACCATTTCATGAATTAAGCAGAAACAAAAAGGAAAGAAAGCAATCACAACATTGATTCTGAACACAAAAGAAAAAAGTGGTCAGCTAGGCAGGGGGAGAGAGGAAAGAAGCAGGCAAGCAGCAACAACAGAAACAGAAGTAGGCATAAATGGCAGGGGGACCAAGTGAAAAAGAAATAGTAGATGAACGGAGGAGAAGAAGAAAATTATACATGATTTGAACAGATCGGAAGAAGAAGAAGAAGAAGGAGATAGAAGAAAGAGAGAAAGAAGGGACCTGCTGCATCTGCATCAGGTCCTACTACTGCAGTTGTATATGATAAGTAGTGACGTTGATGCATGATTGACAATATATTTGACAGCATCTGGACCTGCATGGTGAACCAAAATTCAAGATTATGAACCAAACTCATGAGTCATGACAAAGAAACCAGAAATGGCAAAAACTCATAACAGAGAAACGAGGAATGACAAAGAAACACCATAAATTAAACCTGTAAAGAAACCAGAAATGGAAAAAACTCATGACAAAGGTATGATCAATTGCACCATACATAGTAGTCCAACCAAGTTTGTACCACATTACAACGTGTAGATAAAACAAAGCATCAACACAATTTTTCAATTCTAAGTATGACATTACCAAAAAACATAGTTTCTCAAGCAAGTAAAAATATAGCAACATGACTAAATCAGTCAAAAATATAGTAACATAAACAAAGTTACTACAATTATTGTTTTAACTATCTTAATAATTTCCCATATTAGTTGTGCTATATATGCTACTTTTCCTGTCCAAATTTTCAATGCCAAGAAAACTTGAAATCCAATCTTCAAGTCCAAGACAGCAAACAGTTCATTCAATTTAAATGGGAAAAAAGTCAGAAGCGTGTTTAAACTTTAAATAGATTTAGTAACAATATCAAGAAAACCCAAATCTTCAAAACAGCAAATAGTTCAATCATACTAGCACTAGAATTGTAGATGACAACTCTATGTATCCAAGTCCATTTAATAAAACAGTCATGTCAGACATAACAGTGACTGAATTTACAATTCTTCATCCCCTCCCTCAGAAACACATTGTTTAAGGAGCAAGAAAAATCAGAGAACCATACAAGCTATGATTTAGGACACTGATTAATGAGTATATATGTTCATTACGAAAACCGAATACTGTAAAAAAATACTAGATTAATTTTATCCAATACGATACCATAAACCCACATTAATGACAAAGTTTAAAAAACATAGGCATTCAGCATTCCACATTGAGAGTGATATAAAAGACAAATAAGAATATACTTTTCCTCTTTGCAAGTTTAGCTAAAATAAATTAAATCAGATGATTCAATATTCGTTGTTTAGGTTCAACTAGTACTATTTACTAGACAATTTGCTTTCAGACAGCTCACAAATTAACGATGCAGAATTCATGACTCTATTAAGCCAAATCCAAACAAAATTTATGTCTTAGTAAGCAAAAAAAAAAAAAAAAGAAAAACAAACGACATTTCGTAAAGGCCCACATGCATAACTTGATGCTCCCAAATAGAACAATTCATATTTTTTTTTTATATAATGCCAAACAAGTATCTACCCTCCAAACCATATTATTAAAAGCACTCATCATATATAGTATTACTAAATCTCAGTGTTGGACCATTTGATGTTCTTATTATAAACTAAACAAAATGAATTTCTCGTACAATAATGGAGAATCTTACAGCATTTGGTGTTTTTATTATATTATATCAATTAATGGGGTAGTCAAAGCTTCTTTAGTCTTGCAACCATTTTCGTCCTAATTCCTATATGAAGATCAAAACAGCAATCTGACTATCTAACCTTGGTAAATTTGGGGCCGGCTACATAAAAACCAATTTACTCACTTTGTTCGTTTAATTGATACATCTGCTAATACGGTAATAATACATAAATACAAAGACATAAATGATAACTCATTGAAAGATGTAGAACACAAGTTAATGGTAGGAAAAAACTCAAATACCACTGTATTAGCTTCAATTGATGAGGGAAAATTTTTGAGAAATTGATATACATCTATAGAGCATATATGTACGGAAATACTCACCTTAATTACTTGAGAAATAAGCTGACCAAATGCTGCTGCACAACGATAAAGAAAACTGGCATTAGCAATTTGAAAGCAATTGATTGAGAAAAGTATGTAGGAATAAGTTGACACACAAAACACTTACCAGAAAGAGAAGAGAAGAGTCAATTGACTGAGGAAACAAACCCGAATTCGATTGATCGAGGGAGCTGGAAGCGCCTGTCAAGAGAGAACAGAATGAGAAGAGGAGTCAATTGATTGCATTTTAATTGGGCCGTGTCTTGAGCGTCTTCATTTTGCGCGTTTTGAATTAGGCCGCATTTTGGGCTCAAAATGTGGAAAACGTCTTTTTATTATTTTGGGTTTTATGGGTTAACGAGTTTTCTATTTTTCAAAATCATTTTTTAAAACATCTAAAGAGAACATGTTTTGAGTATTTTGGAAAACAGAAAGTAGAAAATACCTTGAAAATGCCAAACAGAATGCAGCCTCAGTATCTCAACGAAACTGGAAGGGATTTTCAAGTGCTGGCAGCTTCGCAGAACTAGTTGTTCAAGACTGGGAAAATGATCACTTTCAGCATGCCAATCTTCAATCTCTATTCCATCCAATTCCAAGTATCTGAGTCGTTGAAATTCTCCTTCACTTTCTTTCCACCGTCTCCCCTCAAATGTATTGTCCCGTAACTTGAGAACCTCAAGTTTTTCTAATGCGCCAATGATAGCCAACTGCGTCGCGGTTAACTCAAAGTTAGAGAGAGTCAGCTTTCTAAGGTTTGAGGGCAGGCTGTTGCAGTCCGGATTGGAATCATCTGTTTCATAACTTGGGGTTAAAGAAAGGCTGAGGGATTCAAGCTGATCAAGGAAGTCCAGAGAGGGATAGCGATATGTATTCACACGTACGCTCATCCCAAAATGCTGCAAATTTACATTTTAGTCTCTGAAGACTGGGCGAACATCTCAAGATTTTCTCGTCAATCTCATTATAAATGTAAATAGATGAAAGTTTTTGCAGGTTATTTACTATTTTGAAGTTGTCAGTACTATCAGTTGCAGCAGCTTCGTCACGCCAAGATTCACTAAATTTTGCACCACCTCTAAAATGTACATGTCTCAGCTTCACTATGTTGAAAAGAGTCTCTGGTATTTCAACTACTTCTCTATTGTCCACAAGAAGAAATTCGAGGTTCTCAAATATCTCCATAGATGGTGGCATAGAAGAAACAGCCAAGAATCTCAAGAGAACCAACACATCACTTCCATTTGGATTATACGTTCTCAAATCAAAGGTAGAAAAATATAAGAGAGTGAACGTGAAGTCCAAAAGGTCTCGAAAAAGCTGGGACTGAACGAGACTGAATACGAAGCCATTGGTGCTTCTCATATACCGAAGGCTGACTAGCGTACCAAAATGAAGAACATTAGTAGACTTTAAATCAAACAATACATTAATGCAAGGCAAGAGAATTAATTAAAGGAAAGGAGAACTTACTTTCAGATTGCCTTCATAAAGTTATCTGTTCCACCTATTCTCAAGCACATATCACGCAAGAGGTCATGGACATTACAAGATTTGACTCCACCATCGGATCTCCTTTTAGCAACAAGTACCAGGCTCCTATTTATGAGATCCATTAGGTACTCCTCTACTACATCCTCTAGCTGCTTGTTCTCTTCTTTTCCCATGAACCCTTCGGCAATCCATAGAAACACAACTTTTTGCATTGGGATCTCTCGGTCTTCCTCGCATGCTCCAAAGTAAAGAAAACATGGCTTCAAAGGCAATGGTAAATGATTGTAACTCAACTCGAGTATATTCATCTACTCGTTTGGCTCTTTCGATAAGTGTTCACTTAATCTTCTACCAACATCATTCCACAGGGAATTTTCCTTCTCCATATTTGCAAGAACGGCAGCTATAACAATTACTGCATGTTGGGCGGGTCCAGCCCATGATGATACCCAACTTAAACACAAGACAAAAGTTGGAGGATGAATTAAGTAATTGGACTGAATAAAAATTAAAAGCCTTGAGAGACACAAAATCCTAAGCCTACTAAGATTTAGTTTTGTTCAATATATATATATATATATTGAGATTTGTTGGCTGCAAGTGACACACGAAACACGGAAACGAAAAACCGAGAAAAAGGACACACGGACACAAAGGCAGAAACAAAACCACGGAAACTCATGCACGACAATTGAGACAATTGGGAAAAAAGGAAAAGTCAGCCTTTTCTTTGCTTTTTTGGAATGTTATTTGGACCTTCGATTTGGTATTCGTCTTCTTGAAGCGGTGATTTCTCTAAGTTAATTCTTGGAACGGGTTAGGTGATATTTTCCTCATCTCTTATTGTTGATTATTGGGAGATCGTCTATTGTTAGATGAGTTATTGTGGTGCCAAGAATAATATTCTTGACGTTATTGCTTAGTTGTGGTAGTGTGTGGTTACCTCTTGATTTAGGACGATAATCTTGAAAGGATAAACATTGTATTCCTATTATTATTTGGTGATAGTGAAGTTGTCGGTTTGCCCCGTTGATTTTCCCTTCTCATTGGAGGGTTTTACGACGTTAAATAGTTTCTGGTGTTATTTAAATTTCCGCACTTATATTATTGTTTAATATATTAATTGTCTATTTTAATCATACGGATTTAGGGAAATTGGTTAAATTCCCAACACTGCAAGTGGTAGTCCATTTCAATTTGTCGCAATTACCTTTCCAGTGTCTACCAATTCTGGAGGGCATGGCTGATTGCGAAACACCTTCCACATTAATAACTCCCAGGATTCATCATTGAACAGGAAACGCAGAGGATTAGTGATGGCAAAAGGGAAGCTTTCCAAGTGACGTTTTCATACCGACTTGTAAATAGTATTCTACTTCCATTTATATCGTCTGGAAAATATTTTTGGATATCACACCATGATTCCACATCCCATATATCATCCATGACAATTAGGCATCTCCTTCCCTTCAGGCTTTGTAAAGCCTTTCACCCAACTCATCATCGTTCATGTACTTGAGAGCATCTCTGTTTAGGTCGCTTCTTGACGTCAAAATGTCAAACAGCATATTCCTCTTCTCATAAGTTTGAGAGACAATGCACCAGGCACATAGGTCAAAATGATAAACAATTGACAGATCATTGTATATTTTCTTTGCTAATGTTGTTTTGCCAAGTCCAGGCATCCCGAAAATGGAAACTGATTTGTTGCCTCCGTGGACCTCGAAGAAGTTGAGATGTTATTTTATATGCCTCATCATCTAATCCAACAACAATATCTTCTCTAACTACACGGGAGGTAGTTTGAGCTTTCAAGGAAGGCTCCTGTGGACTTGGACGCTTTGGAGTCGTTGGAAATTGAGCATTATCCATCATTTTCTCGAATTGTGATCTGCATCTTGAACCTTTTCCATAACTTGAGGGAGCCTAATGGAAAGATACCATACAGGAGCAAATGAGTTGATAAGGTACTCAACTTCATATGCTATGTTTCGAATTTGTATAAAAAATTCTTCCTTTGTATCCCCAAGGATGGATCGCAAGGATATTAGATCCCCGTGGATTGTTCTAATCTGATCCTTGACAGCTACAATCCTTTCATCCTTGTGATTCATTAGATCCTTGAGATCACCCAAGAGAGAATCAACAAGAGACACAGAAACCACAGCAGTGTTTCGCACCATTTTACTAGCTTTTGTTAATAGATTTGAGGCTGTCATGCAATTCTCTTTAATCTTTTCCCTCAATGACCCCATATTTTGGAACAAATCAGAAAGTTGCTGATTCATTAGAGCCACAGAAACTCTATCAGTGGTGAAGAAGAAGGAATATACGAAACTCCCCACCACATTTGACGCATTCTCGATATGAGTCATGACATCATCCTGGCTGGTACCTGTCTTCTCGAGAATGGCAGGCTGCGCCGGCATATCTCCAAGAAAGATAATGAGAAATTTCAGCTCCATCTTGAGCTTCTGTATAGAATCTTTGGCAGTACAAATGAAAGGTGGCTGAAGGCGCAATATTTCTTCTAAGATTTCGAGAGCAACAAGTTCATTAGGTTTAAGAGGAGTGCCCATAGAATTTGGAACTTTGAAGAATGCTTTAAGCTCCAACATATAAGCTTTGAACAGGAGCGAGAAAGTTCTGTCTTCACTATTACGACTGTAACCCCAGCAAAGACCTGCTGCATTTTCAAGGTGCTCCAATGAAATTATTATTCTTTTGTCCCGGGAGCATAGTTTTATTATGTAGTGAGTGACAATTAGAACGAGCTGTCCCTGGCCATCAAACCTTTGAAGCCTTTCATTCTTGAAACGAGATTCAAGGAGTTGCTTTAGATTGTTCGTTGAGGGAGCCACCTCACGCCCCCTATCCGTGGACATTTGAATCTGCAAAGTCTCGTGAGAAAGATGGTCAGAATGCAATGATCGTTGGATTGATACATGAACAACCAGGCACCACTTTATTCGTTAGATTTATCATTTATTTGAGGACATTTTTCTCTCCCATCCTTCTTTCCACATATGAGCTACACCCCCTTCTTCTTCTTCCACTACTAAAAAGCTGCCTTTCAGCGACGGAATTTAGCCTCAAAATCCGTCGCTAAGTCAGCACCGACAGAAAATTGACCATCGGAAATGCCGTCGGTAAAGGTCCCGTCGCTAATAGTTTCTGACGGAATTTGTGTCCGTCGGAAATTTCCGACTGCCTTATTCCATTTGAAGTTTCCGACGACAGAAATCCGCCGGAAATTTCCGACGGCCATTTTAAAAATTTATTTAAAAATATTTAATGGACCAACGACCCGACCCGCCTCGCCCGCCAGCCCACTTATCCAGTCAGCCTCGTCCGACCCGCCACCGGGCCCCGCGAGGAGTTAATTCTTGCAATTGCAAGGATAGAGTTTCAAACCTATGACCTCGTGGTTGGAGGGTGAAGTCTCAACCACCAGACTAGCTCGCGCGATTATTAATATTTCAGTTCAAATTATATATAAACTATGTTCGAGTGATTTTACTAATTTAAAAATAAAGTATTTTCTTTATGAAACTTTGAACTTTTATTTAATTTAATTTTTAGTTATATTTAAATATATGTTATACTCTAAATTTTATTTTCCAGTGTCAATTAATTTAATGTTTTTTACACCAGTTTTCTAAATTGTAATATTAATTGTTTTTGTAAAAAACTAAAAAATTTTGTTTTTGTAAAAAACTAAAAAATTTAAAAACACTCCGTACCAAATTTTTTTTCGATTCTTAAAGTTGTGATTTATGTGATTTTTTTAAATACTAATAATTAATAAAAAATTTATTGACAATTAGTTTTTTAAACCTTAACAACTAAATAACCGAATAAAATCTTCATCAATTACTAAAGTATTTGTTTTACATTATATTTTACTAGATAAACCACATATTGCCATTAAAAAAATTTATTTCATATTATATTTTTTTTACAAATGAACTGTTGAACATTATTTGAGTGCATGTAATCAGCCTATATAAAGACTATAAATACAACTGTTATTATGCACTTTTAATTAAAGAGTCAAAAATATAAATCATTTTCTATTACATATATAAGAGTTATTGATTGTTAGTAACACTTCTAATTGTTTATAATATTTTAAATTTTTTTATATTCATTGTTTGATATATCTAATATATTTTTTTACTATAACATTGTGCATATCAAGACTTTTGATTGATAAAAGGGGGGCATAAAAGAGGGCAAGAATATTAAAAAAGGGCAAAATATATTGACACTATACTTTTCTATAAATGGTACATAAACTTTATTTGTTTTTAGATCGGAAGAGCGTTGCATGATTTATCACATCTTTTTTAGTAACATTTTTATCAAATAACATTTCTTACCTCAAATAATGATTTTCATACTATTTCTTTAGCATGTGACTACTGAATAATGAAAAGACTAATTAGTTTGCACCAAATCATTTGCCTCTTTTTACTAATTTAAATTATTTAGCGCCTTTTTGAACAAAATTTGTACGGAAGAAACCTTTGTTGTATATGAAATATTCAAGTAAATAGACAGTTAAGAACAAAAATATGATAAAAAACTTAAGAACGTGAATACAATAATTAGAAAAAACTAAGGATCGATATATAATGCAGTTAGAAATGTGGTGTGACTATAAAAAATAATAGTATCTAATATAACCACCCAAAAAAATATCTTTAAAATATATATAAAATATATTCTAGCAGTTTTGTCAATTTAAAAATAATAAAATTTTCCCTTAAACATATCTAGTATTTAATATAACTTTTATTATATACTTAAATATACGTTATACTCTAAATTTTATTTGTTTGAGTCAATTAATATAATGCTTTTTACACTAGTTTTCTATACTATAATATTATTTTACATATTATCTTCCGATCTTATAAATGAATTGTCAAATATTACTTGTTCATATTAATTGTTTACGACTGTTCCATGTCAATAATGTCTTTTGTGAGATTGTTCGTGTCCGTTGTTGGTTTTCTTTTCTTTTTAACTTTTTCGTACTTGTATTTTTTTTCTTAACTTTAGCTGTAATTTTAATTATGGAGTCAAAATATAAATCATTTTCTACTTTCGTATTTAAAAGTTATTGACGATCAATATCATTTTTAATTATTCGTAACATTTTTAATTTTAGAATAAATTTTATTTTCTATTATATAGGTTAACATATCTAGTATATTTTTGACAACAACATTATGCATATTAAAACATTTATTTGGTAAAAGGGCATATGCGATAGTGGAGGGATAATTAAACAAATATATTCAATTTTTTAAAAAAATTTAACAGTATTTACAAAGTATAATTAAAAGCATAAATTTGGTCACAAAATCCGTTGGAAATTTTCGACGGCTTGGGGATGCCGTCAGAAATTTCCAACGGAAGAAGGTTGCCGTCGAAAATTTCCAACGGAAAAATATAATGTTTCGTAGGAAATTTCCGATGGAAAAAATTATCCGTCGGAAATTTTTGTCAGAAATTTCCGACTGATTTCTACCCGTCTTAAAGTTCCGACGATTCCGTAAGAAGTTTGCGACGGATATGCATCCGTCGCAAAATTTCCGTTGCTGATGGGGTATTTTTTAGTAGTGATTCGTCGCAAAATTTCCGTTGCTGATAGGGTATTTTTTAGTAGTGTTCTCATCATCGTCATCACCACCATCACCATCATCATTATTATTATCGTGTTTCATCACTACTAACGGTTTCCATTCATTTTGGACGTCAACCCTTTCTAAAATGACACTTTTGCTCTCACACATTAAATGAACAAAATAAAAAATATAATAAAAAAAAGACTAAAGGTTAAATTTTACAATAGATCCCCAACCTTTGCGAAAGGTGGGAAATATATCCCTATTCATTTTATTTTCTCTCAACGTGTGAGTCTCAAAACTTTTTAAAAGTTCTCATTAAAGGTTCACACTAACGGTTTCATCAAATTTTATCTTTAAAGATAATAAAAATGAAGTGTTTACCTCATCATATCAAATATGTAAATAACAAATAGAAAATTAATTGCAAAAAAGTGAAAAATACTTCAAGAAAAATAAAAATTTAATTTTGTAGGGAAAAATTTGGTTGTGCAAGAAATCACGAACACATATTTTTAAATCAATTGCATATATTCTTAAAAGATTTCTCCTTTGAGTGAATGAAAAATTTAGATCCAATTTTCATGTTTATCAAAGTCACATCATGTCTTTCATCAAAATATATAATTAATAGAAGAAAGAAGATTTGGGTGCATGCTTAGCTATTTATATATAATCTTTTTTTTTTTAAAGAAAAGAAGTCTATTTGAATGACTTATAAATACCCTGTGCAATTAGATGATTTGTATTTTTCAGTTAGAAATTGGGTTTTGGATTTTTCAAAATGGTCTTTGTTTTTTTAAACGTTTCATTTTATTGTTTATTTATTTAATGTGAATTTTCTTTGACTTTCACAGTGAATTTGGACGAGAGAAATTGTTAGTAGGGACCTTTTGTGCTAATATCTAAAAGGTTGAAGACCACAAAAGAAAAAAAAAATTATTGGTGAAGGTAAAAAAGATTAATTAAGTAAAAAATATTTACAAAAAAATCTAATAGTTTGAAAAGTAAAAAGATAATAAAACTTATCAATAAAGCTTAGTAATTTTAATCGTAATTGTAATTACATCTTGGAGACACCCCTTATTTATGCTTATAATGCTATTCATTAAATAAAAAATAAAAATAAAAAAATATATAGATACATAAATGAGTCTATTATTTGGTAATTATCCGCATTGATGCGTCCCAACCCATGTCCCCATTTTAAGCAGGGGTGGTTATATATGA
The DNA here is from genome assembly GCA_963692815.1 of Nyctanthes arbor-tristis. NCBI lineage: Eukaryota > Viridiplantae > Streptophyta > Magnoliopsida > Lamiales > Oleaceae > Nyctanthes > Nyctanthes arbor-tristis. The sequence continues at coordinate 25,582 of CAVNYN010202467.1, forward strand.
GGATAGGACGAAAAAATTTTAATAGGTAGGGTAACGAGTATAGTATACCCGATCTCAACCCAGCCAATTGTCATTCCTAGACCTCTAGGAATCAAGCGTTTTATTGTTCTCTATAACTATACCGTAATAGGAATTTTATAAACTATGAAACATTAGTTAAACCGTATTTATCTATATCTACTATATACAAAAGAAATAACCTAGTGACGACTCAGTTTAAAAGTATATAAAAATAATTAGAAATTAACACATCAGCTAAAAAGAAAATAGTCTAAATGCAAATTAGGAAATACTTACTAGATAAGATATATGTATATATATATTATATAAATTAAAAAATTTTGAATTAAAAAGTCAAAAAAAAACTTTGAATATAGATAAATTCATCAAAATACCTAAAAAAATAAGATATACATGAGTAACCTACCCTATAAAATAACTCATTTTCAAGTTTCATTGATGAATAGATGTTCTTAGAGAATAATGTTTCAAAATTCATTTTGTTAGGGTCAAAAAAATTTCCTTTTACTCCTTTAAAAACTCTTTAAATGAACAACATTATAATAGATGAAACTTTTTTTTTTTTAAATTTTTTTGCAATCAGATGAAACTTGTTAATTAATTGATAGAACATCTCTCTCTCTCTCTCTCTCTCTCTCTCTCTCTCTGTGTGTGTGTGTGTGTGTAAAGGAAATTAATCTGTAGAGATAAGGAAAAAAATCGGAGAGATTGAAACGAAAATAAAGCGAACAAAACCTTAATTTTCAAAGCAAGAAGCCAACGGATAAGGAAAATAGAGAAAATCTAGATCAGATAAAGAAAGAGGAAAATATGAAAAAAGTACTACTGGATTAAAAAAAGAAAATAATCAGATAAATCGCATTGATGACCAAAGGTTGTAAAATGTCCACACTATCACCAGTTTTTTCTAATGGACACCATTTATGGATTCCAAACTGTGATGTGACAAGTGTCTATTGGACACATTGGAAGATAATGACTACATTCCCCTCCCTCTAAATGTGTCCAATGGGCTTGAACTCCATAAATGGTGTCCAATGGACACTATAGAAAAACTGCACTATCTCTGAAAAAATTAGGGTTCTTTACATAAAAGGTATACTTTTTAATATGCATTTCATGTTTACCTCTATATTGAAATATATTACAAATATAGACTCTTACATTGCAAAAATACGCCTTAAAAAAGGAAAATAAATGGAAGTAAAATATATAAATAGGGATTAAAAAAGTGAAAACTTTAAAAAACGCAAAGTATGGGTAACATTATCTCCCTAGAATCATGCAAACATTCAAATCTAATTTCAGTTACAAGAATCCTAATCTGTAAACGCATTAATCAACCATTCAAAATCAAATCATAATTGAAAATTATTGCCCTTGATCAATCCCTAATAAATCCGATAAATCTTGATTACTTCGTGCGTACCAAAAAAAACCCCAGAGATAATAAGCAAAAATAGTTTCAAATTCAATGATAGAGAGAATAATTATCGTGTTACCATGGTTTTTGTAACCTATTTTTCAATTTGTTAACATGTTTTTTTTTTCAATTGTTACCACTAACATTTCTCGAGTTGGTGAATTTTTTTCTTTGAGGTGTTGGTTACCATTCTTTTTCTTTTTTAATTTCACATGAATTTTTTTCATGATTGTTACCATTATTTTTCTTTTAAAATTTACATGAATTTTCCTTTTTAATTTTTTGTTTTGTTGTTACCATTCTTTTTTCCCCCTTTTTTATGATTTTTGGTGCTTTATACGATTTTTTCGGTTGTACAATGTGTTTGTTTGCTTTTTTCTTTTTTTAGATTTTTATTACTAGATAGAGAGAATAATTATGACTGAAATTGTTGCCATCTAGAATTTAGGAGAAGAAATCAAATTGTAATAAAATTTAAAAATAATAAAGTTATCAATAAGAATCCACGGGAATCAAGTTTTTAAAAATAAAAAAAGCAATTAATCCATTATAATCATATTAATTAAGAAAAATTGGTTACAATTATGGAATTCCAACGTGTAAATTGAAAAGCTAATATAAAAATAAAAATAAATAATAATAATAATAATAAATTAGAGAAACAAAAGAGAGTGAGAGAGAGAGAGAGAGAAAGAGAGAGAGAGAAACATGGTATAACTATAATTAAATATGGTAGAATAGGAAATATTTTATGTGGGTGTGTTATTGAAATATAAATAAGAAAGGAGTAGATCCTTTAATTTCCTAAAAAAATTACTTTTGAAGGGAAAACTGCAGTACGTACTCATTTCCCATTAAGAATTAAGAAAATATAGATTAGGCGCATTTTTATACATTTGTGTTTTTGTGTGTGTATACGTATATACATATAGTGCTGGAATATAACTCAATGCAGATGGGCAGGAATCATAGGTTTATTGAATCCTACCCACCGCAAGTTTTTCAATGGTCTTCCTTAACCACGTGGTGGGTGGGGTACTAGAAGTAGGTGTTAACTGCTGGGTTTCTGAGGTTTTTCTGATCCTACTTACTGTAAGTTAAACAGTTTTGTCCTTACACAATATAGGACTGCACCACTTTTTTTTATTAATGACTAGTGACAGCAATGTGCATTGTATGCAACGTGCCCGTTTACTTTTCGTTGTGGTTATCATAATGTTTTATACAAATTTCACTTGTAACATACACAATATACAATTTATATATTAATTAATAAAATGAAAGGTATTGCAGTAGAGACTTAATGCAATTTTCCCGTCATTTCTACTATATGTAAAGGTATTTGGGTCTTTTTGTTTTTAGTTGGTGTACACTATGTAGTAAACATTATATTATCCGTTTGTTTTTTTTTTTAATTCTTTTATTTTTCAGGCTGCCTTTAGATTTTTCCAAAGAGCAATTATATTACAACTACAAAAACTATTCCATACACCACACTTTCTAAGTACTTTTTTATTTATGAAAACGGGCATTAACAAAATTACTTGGATAACCTTTAAATTATTTCTTCTATATATACATTGTTATGCACACTTCAATTTATTTACTTTAACAACGCACAACACATTCTTCTTTCTTCTTCATTTTCTGAGAGAAAAATCTAAATCTATCGAATCTAAAATCTATCACAAAATTTGTTTGTTGAAAGAAATGGATGAAATTTGCTTTGAAGATTGAATATGTTGGCCAAAAAACTCCGATGGTCCTTCTTCTTCCTCCTCCGACTTCCTCGATTGTCAAGTCACAATACAAAACTAATTTATTTTTGAATACCTTTATATTTTAAGAAATATTCAGCAAATTCTATTGTAATTTGAATTTGTATAAGCAAAATGAGCATGAAAAAATAGATTAAATTGAATCGATTACCGGAGCATCGCTCACTTCATCCTCTATATACATATATATATATATATGTATATTTCATAACCAAACCCTATTTGCAGAGCAAACCTGCTGCTCGATTTTTTTTGAAGAAAAAAGATAAAGAAAAACACTTTATTAAAGCATCCCTCTCTTCCTGCATCTCAGTGGATAAATATTGATATATACCATTAATTGAATTCGAATGGCACAAGGCAAGAATGGCTGTTGAATGGTAGAAGGCAAGAATGATAGTTGTGGTGTTACGCTCTTCCGATCTATTTTATTTTTATTTTTATTAATTGCATTAAGGTTATCTTCGTAAAAATGTATGTGGTCTCTTTATTAAAAACATATTATAATTGTGGTGTAAATATAATGTGGTGCAATAATAAAAAATCATAGTGCCAATATAATTGCCCTTTTCCAAACTCTCATTCCACCATGATAGGGATACACTCTCTCTTGGATGAATTGTATCTAATCCAAAACTCTCTTCAACCCTTTTTTAACCAAATTTCTTTATCGTAAAATTCTTTATTTTTATTTTTGTTTTTTTCCAGAGTATAAAAAATTCTTATTTTAATTCATATATTAATTAATAAGATTATATGAATGAATGAGTTTTGAAATTTATATATGAATGGTTCATTTATATCGAATCTTTAGACCTAGCATCTATTAGAATTTGAGTAAATATGTAGAACTCTTGTGCTTAGTGGTTTAAAAATTAATTTTAATAAATTTATATTTATTTGTTTAAACATGGATGATGTATATGTGTTTAAAATTTATGGGAATTTTAATGTAAAAATGAATTGAATATATGATTAATGGATAAGGATGCAAATCAAATTAATTAATCAAATAAAAAAATATTTTTACGAGATTGTTTTTTTCCATGCAACTCACATAAGAATCTAGTATTTGATAAATAGAGAGAGTCAAGAGGGAAAAAAATGAGAAAAGTGTGCTCTTCCGATCTCCAATAAGCCTCATGGGACATATAACTTGAAAACCACAACACTCAATTCATACATTTGATGTGCATGCTAACATCTGACAGGGAAAAATATTTAACACAGATCAATATTTCAATCACCTCTGTGTAATGCTAAAGGAAATAGATTCAGGGTACATCAATCAGTAATAAACTTCAATTGAAAATAAGTAAATTGAAACCATGGAAAAGAATTGCAATCCAAAAAAAATATCATATGGATTGAGTAAAAGCAATTGGAAATATGGATTGCCTTCTTGTTTCCCAGATATGATAACAATTTATTTGGCCAGATTCTAGACATCCAAGGAACATATAGGTACTGCAAATAATTAGTGAAAATATAACCAAAGAACAAGGCAATGCATAAACTTTCCCGATATCATATAACGCAATATCCTCAACATGATCACGATCTGTACAATAGTTTAATAGTAGTATAAAAATGGATGGTGTAAGTAGATGGAATATAAAATATCAGCTTTCCAAAAATAATGTAAATTTATTACATTGGTGTATTACATTGTAAATGAAAGTGATAAGGATTTGAATATAATAAGCAATAAGCATCGTAAAGGAAGACTCTTAGAATGATTCTTCTAATTAATTTAATTTAATACTTAAAAAAAAAAAAAGAGAGGCCCTTTTAAGGTGGAAGTTGCTTATGATAATGACTCCACCTTGTCACCATCTGCCATCGCCTTGTTCTCCTGCCCTCTTCTTTTTGCATCCCCAAACCAAGGTCAGTTGACCTAAATAAGACACTAAGGCAAGTAATTTCCAATAAATTTAGAAATTTCTCTTTCTTACATTTGGCTCTTGTTATTTACGAGACCATCATCAAATGATTGAGAATTGGTTTTATAGTTCAATTACATAAGTCGTCGTTCAATTCTTTTAAGTATTTTGGAAGTTCAAAACTTTAATTAGCTCGTATTTCTATCAAACCAACAGAGTCTTGTGGCCACGTTTTCACAAGTTTCATTTGGATATACCACTACCTTCAACTACTAAACTTTTATCTATGCATTCTACAAGATCCACAAAATCTCCACAATATTTCATAAATATATAAATTCACACGTTTCTAATGAGAAACAAATGCCTTAATGTGAGCTGCAAGCTTCATGAACTCATGCATTGGTTAAGATAGATAGAAGTTTCATACTCATGCATTTTGTAATCCAATTTACTTCTCAATTTCATTAACATTAATTATAAAACTTTATATCCTTACATTCCAAACACAAGAACAATTATCAGTTTCATTAAAAAGATTACATCTAAAATTTCAAAGACGAAAGATAACAAATATAATCATACCACTTAGCAACATATATTATCGCATTAGGGTGTTTGAGCAAAGAGCCACTACTCTAGTAGTAGAATGCAACGCCAAAACCCGGTCCATTGAGAAGGGAAAGTAGTTTTGCATCTCAAACATCAACTTTGTCAAAGGATGTTTCTTTTCTAATAGAACTCATATGAAGAATGTAAGATGCATAAAAGTACCTAGAAACAAGGAGAGATGGTAACAAAAAAGAAAGCCTTTGCATATAGTCTCCACAAAAAGTATATGAACTATGGAAAAAAGTTTAGTACTCTAAGAGTACTGAGCACTCGGTACTCCTGACCAATCAGAGACTGATATGTGATATTTAGGGCCCAAATTAAGAGGTTGTTTAATGCTTTTTATTTGTCAAAATGTGGAAAATTTATAATGAGGAGAAATGTAGAATGTGTATTGAGAATGTAAAAAGGTTTAAAATATGTGTGGTTGTAATTGATGGTTATCAAATCAAATGTCAAATCAGTTATAAGTAAAATTATAAATTGGTAAAATAAAGGACATCAAACAAGCTATAAATAAAAATTGGGCCCCTTGAATTCACATGCAGATCCCTGATTGGTCAGGAGTACCGAGTCTAGTACTCTTGGGGTATTGGACTTAACTACATAGTCTAGTTTACCTCTTCACTTATGGTTTAGCTTCCAGGCAGTAAGTAAAATCTCTGGAATGCATTGGCACAGCTAATCTCTAGCCAATAAGCTCTATAATATGTTGGCATGATACATGCCGCAGTTCATATTTCAAAATATGATTGCATCTGCCTACCATTTGAAAATCAATTAGGAAATGATAATACACTAAACCTCATTTCTCTTTCTCAAAAAGAAACATGTTGTTTTCATATAATTCTTTTTCATATAATTCTTGTTAGATAATATATTTAGTAGACAAAATATTGCAGATAATCATAATAAGCACCATTTCTCTTTCTCAGAGACCTTTTGGTTTCATATAATTCTTGTTAGATGAGATATTTAGTAGACAAATTAAAACATTGCAGATAATCATGGATTTCAAAGTCAGTGTAAGTAGGTAATTTTACTTCCACATGCATACAACGAAATTATATAGTTGAGTTTCTTCATTTTGAGTATGGTAATAATTTTTATGGTATCGATTCACCAAATAATTGAATATGATAATGAAATGTTCCTGCATCAACCAAGCCATTTTTAGATCTAGTGATAGTGAGATGTTCGATCTTATTACTAGTAAAACGGATTTATTTAATAATGCATCAAATTTGAATTCCCATGCACTAATATGATATGAGTGGAGATGGTAATGTTCACCTATGTACTGAACAAGTAAATGTTTACCAGCTAATGCTATATATGCCCGTCCAGTGAAGTAACCGGGTGCTGAAATCCAGTGAAGTAACCGGGTGCTGAATTTTTAAGCTCAGCCAATATAACAATCATATATGAACTATAAAGAGATTCTTCTGATTACTATAATAGAGAACATTTAATATTTAAAGAGTCTTTTAGAGGTACTATAAATTATATATATTAAGGTGTCTGTTTCTCCTAGCAATCTGATTGCACAACTTAAAGCGGATCCTCCACCACTACCTAGGTGGCAGGCCAACTAGAATTACTGTTCCAACAAATATATCTAATAATTAGGTTATTATTAACATAACAAATTTTCTTTTTTTTTTTTAAAAACGACTCTCAATCCAATTATTATAATGATAAAAAGTTTTAGAGACTTGAAAAACTGATATAAATAATTGACATTGTAAATGTGATACAATGTTATTATTAGGTGATAAAGAATCTCTATGTGATCATCACCTAGAAATTCAACCATATGAAAATATCACTTTGTTTTCTAGTGATGTGAAAATATGACTTTATGTCAATTTTTAAGTCTTCCTAAACGCGCTCATATAACATCGCATACCATATTATTGTCTGGTAATACAGCTGGTTCAATTAGGAATCCTAGGCTTATATTTAATTAAAGTTAATAAAGGGTATTAATTGGATACAGGGTGCCTGTTTCTCCTTGCAACCGGACTGCACTGGTTAAAGCGGATCCTCCACCATTACCAGGGCTGAGATCGAGTACTGATCTCGTGTTCTAGACAAATTGGGATTACTAAGTGAATATAAAGGGTCTAAGTTATTACTCTCTCGTCCCAAAAAGATAGTTCACTTACCATATTGAGTAATATTTAATGTTTCATTTCCATATATGCCCTTAACTAATTATTGTTATTTGCATTGAAAGTATTTCAAACAATTAACGAGACACAAAGGTATATATAGAAAAATAAGTAAAATTAATCTGTTTAAAAACATCTACTGTCCTATCTTTGTAAGATGAGAGTAGTATTTAAATTGGGACCATAGACACATTTGTCTTGTTTTTATTTATCTAAAGTATCTTTGAGACATGAATTTTTTGAGAATAGAGAGGTACAAAAAAGTTCAACAAAAATAACACACAGCATGATCATGTTTCTTAATAAATTACATTACACGTAAATTCAGTGATAATCATCTACCACATGTCTAGTTTGTCAACCTTTTTATGCTCTATTTTGGCCAAATAAAATAATTCTACTTAATACAATGCCACATCACAATAAATACTAAATTGAATTAAGTAGACTATTCATACATATGCTTCAACTAGTTTTGTGGATGTGCTTTGCATGTTGTAAAGTTAATTATCTCAAATGCCACTAAATTTTTTATAAGTAATCTCATATGTCATTGTATTTTCAAAATTACTTTAAATGCTATTGAACTTTTCGAAAAGCTGTTTTTAGTATCACTACACTTTAAAACTTACTTCATATGCCATCGAACTTACAAAAAAAAAAAAAAAAAAAACTTATCCCATTAGTCACTCAATTAGTTCTCAATTAAAAATTAATGAAGCAAAAAATCTAGAAAACAGATTGTCCTATGTAGCAGTTTCACTAGTATATAATACAATCAAATGATAAGTTTTCAATTAAGAAAATAGCTTATTTAAACTAGTTCAATGCCAAACAAAGCAATATTTTGATAAATTGAATGGTAAGTGTATCTACTACAAAAGTGGCTTTACCATAACATTTCTCCCACTTAAAATCACTTTTGTTGTAGCTCTTTCTTCCTTTCTATATTGTCATTTCCATGCTGCTTATGTTCCAGCAGGCCAGTAGAGGATCGATACCATATAAACTTGTCAGTATTGATTGGCTTTGCCAACATGTCTGCTATGTTGTCTTTAGTGTGGATTTTCTGAATATCCACACTTCTTTCTTCCACCTTCTTCCAGACAAAATGATATTATACACGAATATGCTTTGTCTTCTAGAGAAATGCTAAATTCTTTGCTAAGTGCAAAACACTCTTACTATCACAAGACAGAGAAACATTCTCTTGCTTGTGTCCGAGCTCCTTCATTAAAATTTGCAACCAGACTTCCTCTTTGCTAGCATGTATAGTTGTTATATATTCTGCCTCTGTCATAGAAGTAGCCACGATAGACTGCATGTAACACTACAAATTTTAAAATATTAGTTATCGAGGAATATTATCATTAAAGAATTTTCTTTTAACATTACATACTTGAGTTAAATTCTTTTTAAACTCTAGGGATTAAGAAAAAAATATATAAAAAAGTTTAAGGATTAAACATTAATTTATAATTGCAGATCAAGTCCCTAGAAACTTCTACAAATAGGGGTTAGAGGGTAATAAATGAAATAAGGAAAAAATAAGAAAACGTAGGCAAACCCTCTCGTTTCTTTTGGAGGGGCTGGCCACTCCTAGCCAACCACCCCCCTTTTCGCCCAGGATAAAATAAAGTGAACTGGCCACCCTTAGCCATCCCCTCCTCCTTAATTTTAATGGGGGCCGGCCGTCCCCAATTTTAGACACTTTTATGCACTGACGGAAACGTGCATAACTTTTTGTGTAAAGCTCGGAATTGAGATTTGTAAAAGGCGTTGGATTCATTATTCAACAAGCTTCAATATGGCATGTTAAGTTAGAGATAAATATAATAACTTCACCTACAAAACAAAGCTTTATTTGTTAAATATACATTTTATACGTGCGGTGTGTGATTGATATGCATGTTTATTCTGTGCAATAGTATATTGATGTTATTATACTGTGCGTAAGATGGTGCACGCCATGTATGCATTCACTGAGTATGTCATAATGTTATCAGCCAACAGAAGGTGGTGAGTCGACTGCTGGTAATGCAATCGGTGATTGCGTGAGGTCCCTATATAATGTATCGCCTATGTGGGTGTCTGGGTAGACATACCACTTGGGGAAGTATATCCCTAGTGAGTGTTTGGGGGCTCGGCGGCTAGCTGTCTAGGTAGATACACTGGACGCAGTGTTGGGGGCCCGACAGCTCGACGAATTGGATATATATACTGGACGCAGTATTGAAGGCCCAGTCGTCGTATATTAATATGGCCAGGCCTTATATATTGATATGGGTAAGTCCTTGGTGATGGTCAAGGCATGGTAATTTCTTGAAAACAAGGCATGTGCGCGCTATATATTGACAGTCCTTATGTATGATGAGCTCATATGGTGCTTTATATGAGGGGCGGGGGCCTGTCTGTATGCTTGGTTGAGTGTGTGGGAGCATCACTTCCTTTATTAGATATCATCAACATGACATGCCATGTATGTTATTATGTTTACTGAGTTTTTATGACTCACGTAGTGGCTTTGTACTGTAGATCTATATGTCAATAGTGCAGAGCATTGGAAGTTTAAGGGAGGTGTGACTGACATACGCCACGATTTACCGACTATATTGGGGTAAATCATTTTACTCCATTGTGCCAAATAAAATACTATATTTTAGAGGGGCTGGGCGTTACAAATAGCATCAGAGCATGGTCCTCTGACCTATTAGCGTATATCAATTCAAACCACACCAACTTCCAATAATTATGTGACTAATTATATGTCGAATATGTTTCTATTTATGTTATCATAGTGCATAGAGGAAGCATGATTTAAATAATTAGACATCTTAAATTTCGAGGACGAAACTCCTATAAGAGGAGAAGTGCTGTAACATCCCAAATTTTAAAATATTAGTTATCGAGGAATTTTATCATTAAAGAATTTTCTTTTAACATTTCATACTTGAGTTAAATTCTTTTTAAACTCTAGGGATTAAGAAAAAATAAATAAAAAGGTTTAAGGATTAAACATCAATTTATAATTGCGGAATAAGCCCCTAGAAACTTCTATAAATAGGGATTAGGGGTAACAAATGAAAGAAGGAAAAAATAAGAAAACGTAGGCAAACCCTCTCGTTTCTTTTAGAGGGACTGGCCACCCCTAGCCAGCCATCCCCCCTTTTCCGGCGCGGGTAGCCCAGGATAAAAGAAAGGCAGCTGGCCACCCCTGGCCAGCCCTTCCCTCTTTATTTTAATAGGGGCCGGCCGTCCCCAATTTTAGACACCTTTGTGCACAGACGAAAACGTGCATAACTTTTTGTGTAGAGCTCGGAATTGAGATCCGTAAAAGGCATTGAATTCCTTATTTGACAAGCTTCAATATGGCATGTTAAGTTAGAGGTAAATATAATAAATCCACCTATTGTACAAAGTTTTATTTGTTAAATATATATTTTATACGTGCGATGTGTGATTGATATGCATGTTTATTCTGTGCTATAGTATATTGATGTTATTATGCTGTGTGTAAGATGGTGCACGCCATGTATGCATTCATTGAGTATGTCATAATGTTATCAGCCAACAGAAGGTGGTGAGTCGACTGTTGGTAATGCAATCGGTGATTGCGTGAGGTCCCTATATAATGTACCGCCTATGTGGCCGTCTGGGTAGACATCCCACTTGGGGAAGTGTACCCCTGGTGAGTGTTTAGGGGCTCGGTGGCTGGCGTCCAAGTAGATACACTGGACACAGTGTTGGGGGCCAGACAGCTCAATGAATTGGTTATATATACTGGACACAGTATTGAGGGCCCAGTCATTGTATATTAATATGGTCAGGCCTTGTCTATTGATATAGGTAAGGCCTTGGCAACGGTCAAGGCATGTCTACGCTATATATTGACAGGCCTCATTTATGAAGAGCTCATGCGGTGCTTCATATGAGGGGTGCTGGCCCTGTCTGTATGCTTTGTTGAGTGTATGGAAGCATCACTTCCTTTATTAGATATCATCCACATGACATGCCATGCATGTTATTATGTTTACTGAGTCTTTATGACTCACATAGTGGCTTTGTACTGTAGATCTATATGTCAACAGTGCGGAGCATTGGAAGCTCAAGAGAGGTGTGACTGACATATGCTGCGATTTACCGACTATATTGGGGTAAATCATTCTAGTCCGCTGTGCCGAATAAAATACTATATTTTAGAATGGTGGGGCATTACACTACAGCTTTGAAACCCAGTTTACAGCTCCTCCAACAAGAGTAAATACGTATCCTGTAGTAGATTTACTTTTGTCAAGATCACCTGTATAATCTGAATCAACATAGCCTCTGACAACAAAGTCTAACCCTCCATAACATAATGTAACATCTGAGGTTCCCTTGATATATCTCAAGATCCTCTTTGCTGTATTCCAACGCTCTCTACCAAGATTCGCTCACAATGTCTGGTCTTGTACAAGTCATAGTGAACATTAAACTTCCCACTGCTGATGCATATGGTACTCTAAACATCTCCATCCTCTCTGCTTCTTTGCTAGGACTCATACTTGAGGATAACTTGAAATTAATAGGAAGAGTGGTATTAATTGGCTTACAATCTTGCATAATGAAGCGCCGCAAGATTTTCTTCAAATAATTTTTCTAAGAAAGCCAAATCTTCCTATTATTTCTG